>MU224270.1:1062750-1073544 GCA_018584345.1 Thuja plicata
TTAACTTTGCATGGAAATATTCAGATATGCCTGGATTAGACCCTAATCTAATCATGCATCATCTATCCATTGCACCAGGTGTTAAGCCTGTCAAGCAGAAGCTTCACAAAATGCATCCACATGTAGCCCTACTTGTCAAAGATGAGTTAGAGAAATTGCTTAAGGTAGTGTTTATTAGAGTAATTGATTATGCAGAATGGATCTCTAATTTTGTTCCAGTATCGAAACATGATAAATCTAAAAGAGTCTACACAGACTTTAGAGACCTAAATTTGGCATGTCCTAAAGATGATTTTCCATTACCTAATATTGATATGATTGTAGATATGAGAGCTGGGTATGAGATGTACTCATTAATGGATGGTTTCTCTGGTTACAACCAGATAAAAATTGTGCTAGAGGACCAAGAGAAAACAACATTCACATGTGCCTGGGGCACCTTCTATTGGAATGTCATGCCCTTTGGACTCAAAAATGTCGGTGCTACATATCAGAGAGCGGTTACCACCATATTTCATGACATGATGCATAAAACTATGGAAGATTACGTGGATGACACTTTGGCTAAAAGCATGCACCAAAAGAAACATCTTGCCAATCTAGGTCCCATACTAGATCGTATGGAACAATTTAGTCTAAGGCTCAATCCTAAGAAATGCACATTTGGCGTAACATCTGGTAAGTTACTTGGCTATATCATCTCTGCCAAAGGTATTGAAGTAGATCCTGCAAAAGTACAAGCTATTCTGGAAATGCCGCCACCTAAATATATCAGACAAATGAGAGGACTTCAAGGCTGACTGCAGTCTATTCGGCATTTTATCTCTCAAATGGAAGACAAGTCACAACCATTTACCAAGAATTTGCACAAGGGTGTGACTTATCAATGGAATAAATAATGTGATGAAGGGTTCACACAAATCAAGTAGTATCTTGTGAACCCACCAATCTTGATGCCTCCCATTCATGGAAAGCCACTCATACTTTACATATCTGCTACGGATACATCATTTGGTATCCTATTGGCTCAAGAAGATCAGCACAAGAAAGAAAGGGTTATCTATTACATCAGTAGAACTTTGGTCTCCTATGAAATGAAATATTCCTCTATAGAGAAGGCTTGTCTTGTAGTGGTGTTTGCTTCACAAAAATTGTGACACTATATGCTAGCTCATACTACATGTCTAATTGCTAAAATTGACCCTCTAAAATATTTACTCAGCAAAGCTACCCTCATAGGTAGACTAGCTAAATGGGTCATGCTTCTCAATGAGTTTGATATTGAATATGTTGAAAGGAAATCCATTAAGGGCCAAGAAATAGCAGATCAGTTGGCGGAAGCACCTCTAGTTGATCATCAACCATTGCACATTGAATTTCTAGATGAGTCCATATTACTTCTTACACATCGCTCATGGACGATGTTTTTTGATGGTTCATTTACCCAATAGGGGTCAGGTGCTAGGATACTGTTCATTACACCTCAACGGTACTCATTACCAAAAGCATACAAAATGTTGTTTCCTTGTACAAATAACATTGTTGAGTATGAACCTCTCATCAACGGTATGAAGATCACCCTTGAGTGGCGCATGGATGAACTAAATGTTCTTGGAGATTCCCAGTTGGTCATTAATTAGGTTAACAATATCTATCAGACAAGGGATGAAAATTTGGTACCTTATAAATGATTGGTTGATGATCTTAAATAGTACTTTACTCATATCACATTTCAACAGGTTTCGAGGGTAGATAATAAAGTGATAGATGCCATGGCTACTCTTGCCTCTACACTGCAAATGCCTGAAAATGATTTTAGACATGAATTCCTGGTGGAGATGTTACGCTACCTAGCCTATGACTCCCCTGACTCTCGGATGATCTGTTCTATCATAGGACATGACTCATCCTGCTAACATCACATCTTCTCCTACATATGTGACCAGATTATTCCAGACACTTACTCTCAGAATGAGAAATGTCACCTAATCCGCAGTGCTTCACGGTTTGTCATCATCACTAATGACTTATATAGATGTAGTCTAGACGGTACCCTCCTTAGGTGTCTAGAACCCAATGAGTCCAAAAAAGTGTTAGTAGAGGTACATGAAGGCATATGTGGGTCACACTCTAATGGCCTAACATTGGCCCGTAAGCTTGTTAGAGCTGGTTACTACTGGCCAGATATGGAAAAAGAAGCAACACAGTTTGCTAAGTCCTGCAAACAATGTCAATTACATGGAAACTTGATTCATGCTCCAAGGAGCTTATTCCATTCATTACTTTCTGGCCATTTCAGCAATGAGCCTATGATTTAGTGGGTCAGATCTACCCCTCATCCTCCAATGGACATAAGTTTATCATTACAGCTATGGATTATTTTACTAAGTGGGTGGAGGTAGTCCCTCTCACCGTTGCCAGTGGCAAAATAGTAGCGATGTTTATTCTCAATTACATCATCTGCAGGCATGGTGTACCCTCAGTGATTATCACAGATAATGGGAGACAATTTAAAAACAAGGATTCGACAGAGCTCTAGTCTAAATTTAAAATTACTCAACATTGGTCTTTCATCTATTATCCTCAGGGTAATGGACAAGCGGAAGCTTCCAACAAAACAATCCTTAAGATCCTGCATCGCATAGTGCATAAGTCCGGATGAGATTGGCATCTGCGAATCAATCCATCTCTTTGGGCATACAGGACAAGTATAAGAACACCAATAGGGGCTACTCCCTATGCATTGGTTTACGAAGCAAATGTTGTGCTACCTATTGAGGTCGAGATTCTTTCTTTGCGAGTCTCTCTAAAGGGCCTCATTACTGATGAAGATACTAGAATATCTCGGCTACAAGAGCTAGAATTACTTGATGAATGTCGCCAAGTGGCGTTCGATCACCTGAGAGCATACCAAAAGAGGATGTCTAAAAGATATAACAAGAAGGTCAGACCAAGAGACTTCCAAGCGGGTGACCTCGTTCTAAGTGAGAACCCTAAAAATTAGAAACATCAAGTCCAGAAAGGCAAGTTTGAACCTAATTGGCTCGGTCCATATATTGTTACTACAGTGTTTGGGTCTAGTACCTATCAACTCTTTACTACTGAAGGAGAACAACTCAAAGAGCCCATCAATGCTCTTCATTTGAAGCAATTCTATAGTTGAGACATCTTTAGTATGCTCATGTATATACTAAAGTCTTGAAAAAATCCTAAAATTTTGAAAAAGTCCTAAAAAATGATCATCTTAGTGAAAACCTAGCGATAGGCGCTTTGATGTATCTCCAAAAAAAATCACATATTCCAAAAATTAAAAAAAATTGAAAAATACAAAAAAAGAGAAAAAAAAAAAATAGTGCCATTGATGAAAACCTGGCAAACAGGGGTCATGGTAGCAAAAAAAGAATTTTTGCCAAGAAGGTGAAAACCTGGTAAACAGGTGCCTCTTGTTCCACAATGCTATATCTATCGCAGCACCACTTGGCTTCGCACATTTGCTTTCCCGCACTGCTGCTTTCCTGCTTTCATTTTCTTTCACTTTCCGTTAAGACACCAACTCACATGGATTAAAACTGGTCATACTCTCAGGGCAACCCTCCTGGTCTTGGGGGCATTGTCTTATTGTCTTTTGCATCTACTTTGTGACAGTCACCAGTGGTTCTCACTGCATCTTCCTACTATCACTTAGCTTATACAGAGTTCTCTCTTCTTGAGAATCTCCCTCACATCAGTCACCAGTGATTCTCACTGTGTCTACCTACTAATGTATAGCTTATGCTACGATCATTTCATTTGAGCATCTCTCTTGCGTCAGCCACCAGTGGTTCTCACTGTGTCTACCTACTGTCGCTATTCTATCAAGATTGCTCACATTTGTTACAGTTGGAGTTATACTCAAATGCTCTACCTCTCGATGCTCAGTCTTGATGATTCTATGCTTTAGTTTGTACATATCTTTTGGTCACTTTTGTGACACTCTGGTTCCTTTGCGAACCCTCGTGACTTGTCATTGATTCAGCACCATATGCTTGGGGGCAATCAAATCTTGTTTGTCCTCACAACATACGTCAGGTCAGTCATTATTACTTGGGGGCATGAGCCCCCCATTTGATCACATCTTTGGTTTACATCTGAGTCAATAATCTTGTCATTTCTCAAGGACATCTCACTACTGACACAAAACTGGTGTTTTTCAACACCACCATAAACAGTATTTCTTAACACTATCTTTGGACACATCTGTGTTTTTCAACACATATCGGATATCTCAAACATAAACATCTATTGATAATAATCAAACACAATGCACTCACAAGCACAACGGTGTTTTTCAACACCTCTAAACATGAACACATTCGCAAAAATTTGAAACTAGCTAAGCTATGCTTGAATATTTCTTTGTATGCTATCTATTCTCATGAATTTCATTGATATTTTCTTTGTCTACTGCTTGTTGGTGTAATCCCGATGATCTGGAAACATCAAATAAACAGGGTGTATATGATAAGAGCTCCCGCATTAAGGTAGAAAAGCCTCACATCCCTTGATCTTGTTTATTTGCATGCCATGGTGAGGTCAGTACTATCTCCTTGCTTGTTATTGCTCTGCTTGTCATTGTTTTGCTTATTATTGATCTGTTTGTTTATGCATGATCACACTCATGGTTATCTTCACTTTGAATACCTCAATACTAGTGTACTCTTGCAATATTAACTGGGAACAATGTTCAGGTCATCTTGGCTTTTGTGCCTTGGTGCTTATGTTCATTTCCTACATTTTATCCGATGATAAGTCATATTCATATCCTTATGGCTGCATTGTGGCGCCAGTAAGGGTTGTATCGACTTTGATGTTCCAAAAAAGCTCAATAATGATAAATATATGATGGGTCTCACAACCATGTACTAGAATTGCACCTTCATATTGCATCTAGCATAGGATTGCATTTTCATTCTAGACTTGCATTGTGGCAATGATTCAGTGTTCTCTTCATTGCATTCTTCTAGGTTCATACTTTGGAGAGTTCTTCTTCACCATTCACGTTTCATCACGACTGCACAGGTGTTCGATCCTCGCTCTCATTTCTTCACATGTTCTTTTGGTTAGCATTTATCGTCCTACATGAGATGTTAGTACCATATACATATTCATATTCATATTTCATAATCATCCATACATTACATTTACATTCTCATTTACATATTTCATTTGCATAAATCATTTACATACATACTTCTTTACGTTCATACATGTGCATTTCATACATATCTTTCAAACATGTTCATCCATTTGCATACATTCTAAACATCTAAACATCTAAAGCATATAGGAAACATCTCATAAAAGACAATATTCAATATGCGATGATACCAAAAGATGAGCTCATATATATATATATATATAGTGTTGATACCAGTACAAAATGGTGCTACTCGAGCACGATCTATCTCAAACTGGTGATGTAATACAAAGATGCCAATGCATCAGATACATCCTATGATCTCATATCTCTACCTATCAGCCTAACTCTGGCCCTCTCCCTCATCACCTGGAGGAGGTGGAGGTGGGGCCCTATCTAAAGGAGGCACCCTCTGTGCTCCCTCTGATCCTCTCGCATAGCTCGAGAATCTGGCTACCTAAGATGCCTCGTCAGGCACTATACCTATATAGGAGGCATAGTAGTATGTTGCTCATGTCGTCTGATGCTGCACCTCCTCTTGCAACTCCCGCACCTTCTCCCAGAGATCTTGTATCTCCCGGTCTTGATCCAAGAGTCATGCGTTGCACATGGCTACCTGTATGGTGAGATCTCCCACCTACCTCGTGAGCTACCTCACCCTCTCCCGCATGTGCCGCTATGGGTCCTGCGCTGCCTCCTGTGCTATATCCTACGCAGGCTGATCCTCCTACATAGGATCATCCTGCTGCACCTCCTCCTATGGAGGCACCTGCTCCTCCTCCAATAGTTGTGCTGCAGTCCGTCGTTGAGACTGCATAGTGCTACCACTGCCACTAGCTCCTACATCCATCCCCATATGTCGATCGGGGATATCCATCTGTACTATCTAGGGTTGAGGACCCTGTTGTGCCCTCTACTATGGAGGAGGAATCTGTACCTACTGTGCCACCTGTGGCTATACAACCTGTGGAGGTACTACCTATCCTCTACCCGCTATCCCCACTGGATCTGTAAACCTTGAAAATGGATGAAGTGCTCCCTGTACTCGGCGGTCACATTGGCATCTACTATGTCCCTGAGGTAGTCCCACTAAACTAGGACCAATGAGCGGATATCAATCATTGTACACCCTTGATCCAACGGCGTACCCTAGCCCCTCCTGACCAATGAATCTCAAGTATACCATATAATCCTACAAGATGTCCTGTGGGTGACCGAACTGCCACCATACCCACCTCTGTGGAAATCTCTCGATGACTGTAATAGTGCGACCAATCATCACGCGTGAAAAAAACATGTGGCTCAACTTCTCGGCCGCATCATCCCAAGCCTCTGTCAATCTCCACGGCCTCCACACTACTGCTGCTAGATCATCGAGCTGCGCTTGCCACTGATCAACCTTACCCAACGTAGGCTAAGTAATCATACCTCTGTATTGGCAAATATAAGGCTCCAAGGGCTGCCTCATATCCTCGCATATCGGCCTGGTGACGGGAAGATGTTCCCAATCCCACACCTGTAATACAAAGACCCCTTTAGCCATGCTCTTTTCCTCTCTATAGATGACCTCATGCATCTCATGATACATGTGTGCAAGCATACACTAGCCCCATCCATAGTGTTGGGGTCGTGCCATCATTAGCTGCAGCATCCTACCCCAGCCAAACTCTAGACTATGTTGTCCACAATCTGGCATCAAGTAACACCCAAGGAAACATGCTAGAACCACCAGCAACCTGTGGGTCCCCCCATATGAACCGATCAGATCCTCCCATGGGATCGCTCTACCCATCACAAGGTCATCCTGAAAGACCTCTCTCAAAGCTACTATGCCTATCTTGGGCCGTGTCTCATACTCAACTCTGGTCCTGACAAATGGTATCCTCAGGATCCTATAGATGTCCTCGGGAGTAATGGTCATCTCCCCCTATGGCAAGTAAAATGTGTTCATTTCCGAATGGAAATGCTCAACCAATGCTCCGAACAATCTGTGATTTACCTAGATCTCAGGTATATCACATAATGTACTCAGTCCCAATGTGGCTATATGTGATGTCTCCGCATCATCTAGCTGAGATATCAACCTGCTGATAGCTGGATGATGTGACTTGGATGCAATATCAGGAAAGTCAACCTGCAAGACATGCAAACAACATAGCACTATTAGTAATCGACAATAATTGGAGCATAATGCGATAATAAAGCATTGAATACATCCTACAGACATTCACGACGTTGACGCACCAACTATGGGACATGAAACAGACTGATTTCATGCTGATTCTGACCACTTTTTATCATGTGAAATAGCAGAATTTCACACGAAGAAGTTATCCTTCATGCAAAGAAGTTCTTCGAGTCGCGCGATATTGAAATTTCACATGACTTTTTATGCTAGTTCGCGCGAGAAAATGCCTTCCACAAGGATCTTTTGCACGACATTGGGTACCCACTCGCGTGAGTTTTCACCTTGAGTGGCGCAAAGAAGTCATTTCTTCATGTGAGATTTCCCTACGGGGTGCGCGAAGAAACTACTTCTTCACATGAAGACCCCTGACTCAAAACTTAAAAACGTAAAAAACATGTAAAAAATTTAACCGAAATGCATAAAATTTGAATTATAGGGAGGTTTATTGACTACTTATAGGTGGTCTGTACGCTGCAGGCCGGCTATGTCTCCTGGATTGCTCAAATCGATGGTTGTTATAGGGGACCACCATTTTGTCTTCTACTCAGAGCTCTCAATTCACAAAGTCAAAAGGTTGAAATGATTTGAAAATGACCTTTTTCATCCTTATATAGGTTTTGACCTAATTTTTTAAAGTGCTCCATTTTGCGCAAAATGGCACCACTACCTAATTTGACCACTCTGAATCCATTTCTGTGATCAAAATCAAAATTTGACACTTCTATATAGCTCAAAATCGCATTTAAAAATTTTCAGGACCGACGCGATCGGACACTTGTGCAGTCAACTTTCTGATGTCGCTTTCTTGTCAGAATCTTATCATATCATCATTTTCTAAATTCTTTGACTTTTTTTTGTCAAAAGTCAACTCTGGTCAACTCTAGTCAACCCCAGTCAAACTTGGTCAACCAAACCTTGAAATCACTTGAAATTGATTCTGCACCTTCTAAATTCTTCTGTAATCTATTATGAGTTCTTCTTGATCTCTGATTCAACATCTATCTATGATTTTTTGCTCTCCATCATCAATATGGCGTGTCATGTTTCTATTTCGCTCCCGAGGGGGCAGGATGATTACATCATTGAATCTATTTCAATCAATCTGATCTGATTTTCAAAAGTCCTCATTGCTAGGGGCATCTCATCACTTGGGACATGTTCAGTTTTTCGTACCTCACGGTCAAAATTAAATACTCCATAATCAATAAGGGCATCTTTGTTCCTTACATCTTGTCATCTTTCGGGACAGGTATCAGGGCAATCTAACCCTGACTCCTGAAGGTTAAGCCTCATTCTGGGGATAACTTTGTGAAAGATATTTATCCATATTTTGGGATAGGTATCAGGGCAATCTAACCCTGACTCCTGAAGGTTAAGCCTTGTTCTGGGATAACCTTGTGAAAGATATTTATCCATGTTTTGGGATAGGTATCGGGACAATCTAACCCTGACTCCTGAAGGTTAAGCCTCATTCTGGGGATAACCTTGTGAAAGATATTTATCCATCTTTTGGGACAGGTATCAGGGAAATCTAACCCTGACTCCTGAAGGTTAAGCCTCATTCTGGGGATAACCTTGTGAAAGATATTTATCCATCTTTTGAGACAGGTATCAAGGCAATCTAACCCTGACTCCTGAAGGTTAAGCCTCGTTCTAGGGATAACCTTGTGAAAGATATTTATCCATCTTTTGGGATAGGTATCGGGGAAATCTAACCTTGACTCCTAAAGGTTAAGCCTCATTTTGGGGTTAACCTTGTGAAAGATGTCAATCTAGCCAGTGTCTGGGCAATCTAACCTAGATATTGGGGGACTAAGCTTCATTTTGGAGATAGTCCTAAAACCTCTATTTACTATCTTTTGGGACAGGTATCGGGACAATCTAACCCTGACTCCTAAAGGTTGAGCCTCATTCTGGGGAAAGTCTTGTGAAAGATATCTATTTGACCGGTGTCTTGGCAACCTAACCTAGACTTCAGAGAGTCAAGCTTTGTTCTAGAGATGGCTCTGAAATATTTGCATCATCAATTTTCAAATCTATTCTTCTGTGCTTCAGGCATCAGACTATTCTTTGAATCAACGCGCTACTCGCACATCAATTCAAAGAGGGGCAAAATGTAACACCCTAAAATTGGCATCTTACGACTCTAACCAATTTTGTTGCATTTGTCATTCTTCTGGATCATCAAAGTCCTATTGTACTAGGCAATTCTGAGTTTTTGATTGACTATACTCGACCTAAGTGTCAAATGTAGAAAATCCTAAATCTGCATTAATCATACATCATATTTAATTCCTAAATATCTATTGGCTAAATAAACCTTATGATCAAATTAATTTAATTAATAAAGTCCTAGCACTTTAATTAAATTAAATTCACCCACTTTAGCTGAGACACATGAAAAGTGAATTAAATAATATTTAATTGTTAGATAAATATCCTCATTTCAATAATTGAATTTAATTATTCAAATAATTGAGAAAAAGCAATTATGAGGTCATATTTATTTATTTAATTGAATGTTCTATAAAAAATCTTTCTTTTATTCAGAAATGGAAACTTTGAATTAAATGTGCTTTAAAGAGGAAGAAAACAATTAAAATCAAATAAAATAGAATTAAATCAAAGAAAGAAAACAGTTAAAGCAGGAAGAAAACAATTTATTAAATTCTTTTCAATAAAGCTTTCTATTATGAACTGGCTTTTCTATTTGTTTTATTTTCAAAGAGGAAAGTTTCTATTCTGATCATCTCAGAGTCTATAAAAGAACTCTCATTCTTCATTCAGAAGCCCACTCATTTTTTATGCATTGTTAGTGTTGATGTTTATAGCTTCGATCGGATAAAATGATCTTAATATTGAACTAAATAAACATCATTGAATTGATAATATTATTATAAGATAATATTATTCTATATCATATATATATATATATAGAATAATGATATTATTATATATATATCAATATACATATATGGTTATTATGAGATAATATTATTCTACATTATATATACATATTAATATATATAATAATAAATGATATTATTATATATATCAATATATATATTCAATGTATAATATATTATATTGATGAAATAAATAATATTACAAATCGAATTGTATCAGTTATACAAACTAATTAGTGTCGACTACAAATCTTATTTGTATCGACCACACTATGCATTCCGTTAAACATTGATCGAGTGTTTGAAGACAGATCGTATATACTAAACTTATGAATGGTTATCGATCAGTTTGTGCAGCATATGATTTGACTGTTAATATGCTAACACACGTTGATAATCGGGTTGGACTGAACAATTAAGGATTTAAGGTTAATATGTTATGATAACCGAGTTATGTTATCGGTTTGTAAGAATTTGTATAGGGACATGACATTATAGAGTCATGTCTCCTCAAGGAGACATGT
>MU224270.1:1118503-1130208 GCA_018584345.1 Thuja plicata
TATATATATATATATATATTACATACAATTTAAATATGAAGATATTATGTGATATATTACAAAATACATATTAATATATAATATATGATATATGATATATAGTGTAACATTTAATATTAATATTTATTTATGTAATGTTTAATGTAAAATATATATTATATAATATTTAATATATATATAATATATAATCATATATATAATTTTTGATATATAATATATCATATGAAGGAAGGAGAAATGGGAGGGAGAAAGGGGAGGGAAAATTTAAAAATCAAAATTCTGCCGTGATTTTCAAGTACTCGATTAGGCTCGGTATTGCTTTGTACACCAAACCTACATGGCCAACTCTAAAAATGTCACAAAAACATGTTTTTCCCCTGTTTCTCTGAGTTCCAGACTTCGGCCATGTAGCTGACGACTTTTTTTTCACTTGAATTTGATGAAATGAAAAGGGTATCTTAAGGAGATTATCATCTTTCTATCGATATAATTACTGTCAAATTTTGAATTCGGTAAGTAATTATTGGTTATTTTCTAATTGAGTTACCTCTAAAGTGTTGATTTATATACTGATTGAAAAGCAACTATAACTTTCAAACAATATAACATTTTTCAAATCTGAAAAATGCGTCACATTATATAGTTTGCCTAGTATAAGGGAATTTTTTTTTTGAATTTTGTAAAGTTTTCAATGAGTTAAGGTGGTGAGACACATGAGTTTTTTTAATTCTGAAAACATTGTAGTAGAAAATTCATAATTAATTATTTTTTGGAATAAAATTACAAAAAAATATGCGTCACATCCGGGCATGAGTCTACTACTTATATATAAAATCTTATAAAAAAATATTATCATTTGATTATGATTAAGGTGGTCAGACATACACCTACTTCTTATTTTTTTCCTGAAATTTTTGTACTACTGCATTGAAATATATACTTTTCACCAATCATATGAATTTATTTTTTCAGAAAAGGCCTAGTAGTTTAGAAACTACATTCAATTTCCTACAGATTCTATTCTTACAACTTTTTGATATTAGGTTGATAGCTAGTTCAAATTTTCACGTCAAGTTGACTAACTATGATTTGATGATTTTTCATTGCCACTTAAGGGCATAGTTTAGCCCCTCAAGATCTTGTGTACACGCGCACACACACACATACATAGTAAATGGCTAAAACCTTAATTTTATTAAGATTTTTCAAATAATTAGATTTTCCCTCCATTCAGTGTGGGCACAAAAGGAAAAGAATGAAGGCAAGAAAAACCTCTGGTATGGCCAGGGACCGAAGTCCTGTTACTAATACAGAAAGAGTGAGGGGCGTACCCCATAATACATGATAGTACAAGGTCTTATCCTTGTTTCTACTAGCAAAGGAGTTGTGGACATACCCCTAATTACATATTATTGCAAGGGCATTCCCTCGTTTATAAAAAATCTAAGGACATGACCTTAATTACAATTTATATGCAAGCTGTTTTTGAGAAAAGCTAGCTCATTTTTTACAATAACTTTTTACATGACTGTGAATCATTTATATTCACAAAAAATTCAGATTTGATCTAGTGAAGAACCACTTCCTCTGTGTCTTTTCAGAATGAAGCCCTTTGGCTATGTTCGAGTTATTCCCTCCTTAGTTCGATTCAGATACTTGCATACATGCTTTCATATTATTATTTAATTATTGTATTCATATTAAGTAAAAAATTTAAAATTCAATAATTATATCTAAAACTATATTTCTTTTCAATGTAGAATAATAACACTAACACAATTAAAAAATAATAAATATCAAAAATATTTGAAACAATTTTTTTAATAAATAAAAAAAAATATCAAAAATAATAAATGTAAAAGATATATATTTATGCACCAGTTAAAATTAGAAAACATAAAACCTTAAAATTACTCGCGTGACCCCTTGTGGTGTCAAAGTCATGCACTCAAGAAGACTTGACTTTTGGTGAGGTCATTAAGAGCCATTCAACTTGACCAATAGACCAAGGACCTATTGACAACATTTTTTTAAAAAGAAATATTATTATGAACTTTCTTCATCGATTTAACAAAATAGACCAAAGACCTATTGACAACTTTTTAAAAAAGAAATAATATTATAAACTTTCTTCATCCATTTAACAAGACAGGATACCCCTAATATAGCGTTTCTCAAAATACTAGTAATTTTCTTATTTAAAAGCATTTGCGGGAATATTAGATTTATTTTAAAATTTATCCGACCACATCATGACGAATAAGAATGGCAAAATGCCGACCATTTTTCTTGGAATATTCCAGCGTGAGGGCACGTGTACACAATCATTTACGAATTCGAAGCCACTTTTATCATGAATCGCATTCCAACGTGGAATCTTTTAGTTTTTGATTGGATGACAGACGAATAAATGTCAGTGTCCTCCATAATTACAAAGATATCACGCTTTTTCTCTTCCCTCAATGAAATTTCAATCGTAAGGTAACCAACTTATTATTTCCCTTCCAACGGATGGGACGAAACCCCCAATGAATAATAAATATTATGCAAGTTGAAGTATAGTGCCAACCTTTCCCTTTACCGTTTATGCTCTTGCCACTTCTCTACCGGAATATTTTTAACAACCAACCATTTTACAACATCATTAAATTCAATACATGTGTACAATTATACATCTTAAAATAGATATCCGATTTTCAGAAATCTCTAGTGTTGAACACATTACTTTTTATTTCGATTTTATATGATTATTACATTCAATAATCTGTCACCATTGATTTGATAAAGAACTAAGAAAGAAACAAATGATCACAACCATTGATTAAAAAAGTAAATAATTAAAAATAAAAAATATATTATATGTGGCTCCAAACGCCCACACTAAGAGAAATATGCGGGAGGAATATGTAGAATCGTGAGGCCTAAGAAAATGATTGATGTGTCTTATATTAACAATTGCTCTCAAGTTAAGAGTGCTTATTTGTGGGCAGTCGGTTCTTTTCACACTGCATTTAAGGAGCTGCTATTACGATGTAGAGCTGTATTTTATTTTTCATTATATATTAAAAAAACACCAAATTTTCATCTGACACGGGAAAATGGAAATCCCAACAAGTAGTCAAATATTATAAATTATTACTAACTTATGATTTAAGTTTCTTTTAATGATAGATTACTTTTTAAAATTCTAAAATGCATATTTATAAATTTAAAGTGGTTATTTTTCTAAAAAACATTTTCCTTAGTTAATGGGCTTGATGAAGTTGAATAATTCTAAATAAGCCCATTAGGAATCATGTCTTTCTAAAAACAAAAGTTCCAACATCAAAAGGGATGAGACGGTGCCTTGGAAGAGGTTCTGAACCTCCAAGGAAAAAAAAACATTTTCATGTCTAAAAATGTAAAACTTACTTTAAACTTCCATTCAAAACAGTGATGTTTTGCTGATTCAACACTGAAAATCATCAATTTTTTTTTCTTTATGGAAAAATCAGTAGGTTAGACGATCTGAAGATTAGTTATTTGACAAGATAAGTTTTCCAATTTTGTATAATAGACATCTCACTAATTTAACATGTAGATCAAGAATCAAACCCACAACCTAAATTATCTCTTAAAGTAACAATTAAGATTGAATGAGCTGACCCAAGAAATCTTGAACCCAAAAATCTTATACTCTTGCAAGAAAGTTGTTTTCAGAAAATATTTTTGACCGACATAATTGCCTGTCAAATTTAATTGCTATGTGAAAATATTGATCTTATTTAAAGTGTGCACAGAACATACAAGTTTACAGTAAATGTAAAATTATATCAAAACATCAAGCAAGATGTATGACGAATACAGTATGTATTGTTTAGACGTATCAAAGCAAATTATTCATATTTATGAAAATATAAGTCAATTAAACTATTGAAAACTAAGAGTTGAATCCTGATATTGAGTGGACTGGAAATCTTCCTATACAATTTTTCCTGGCCATTAATTTTTGGCATGTTTGTTGCCTATAAAAAGACTTGTGGCAGCTGTCTAATGAAGGCAAGAGCTCTTGGTTTTTTCGTATTCTTGCCTGTGAAGAAAAACAGCATGGGTGGGAAGAAAATTGAGCACTGCTACAACGCAGTGGCCATGAAAAGGTGGATTTGCTTCATTGTAGCAGTGTGGCTACAATCCATCAATGGCACCAATTCAGTATTCTCTGATTATTCTTCTGATCTGAAGAAAGTCATGGGGATTAACCAAATAAAGCTTAACAGTTTGGCTGTGGCCTCAGATCTTGGGAAGATCATGGGGTGGGTTTCTGGAGTGGGTTGCATGCATCTCCCAACTTGGGCTGTTCTGGGCATTGCCATGATCTTGGGAACAGTAGGATATGGTGTTCAGTGGCTCATGATGACTCAAATTATTCCTCCTTTGGCGTTCTGGCAGGTTTTTGCTCCATCTCTTTTCTTTGCAAATTTTTCTTGTGACTTTCTATTGTTTTTTAGGAGAAAATTTTACTTTGAAGTTTGAACAGTGGGTTGGCACCACAGATCCATCCATCTAACGGCTGCTGTGTTGTCCAACAGCCTCGGAGTTCATACCATCCGTTAGTTAGCCTGATCGTACAGGTTGCACAACCTCTTATTAAGAATATACAAGAACATCTGATAATTCATTTAGGTTTCTCAGATTACTGATAATTTTGAAGCATTCATTTATCATTTTTTTTTTCTTAATTATAATGAATTGAACCCAATTGTCACTGTTGTTCTTTGCATCGAGATAAAGCATAGTACAGGATTTGGGTCAGGCATTTTATTTATATTGTAATATACAAACATCAATTTAGATTTTTCATGGTATAAAAGTTTTTGCTAGGTTAGGCTAGAGTCGTCACCACATACAGGATATGAACAATGCCAGAGAGAATTCAAAAAACCTATTTTTTCCCCTCAAATCTAGACTTGCTTTGAAAAGAATTTCAGAAAAGTCACACTTTTGTCCAGTTCTGATATGGATCCTCTATACTTTTCTGCAAACATAATTATATAATTCAAAGCTTCCTTTACTATATTTTGTTCTTCAGTGAAAGAAAGAGTTTAGCTTGATTGATTTGTAAGGTGGATGTTTATATTGATATATGTTTGTTATTTTGGGTAATTTATCCAGGTGTACATGTTGTGCTTCCTAGCTGGAAATAGCATCTGCTGGTTCAACACAGTGAGTTTCAGGGCTGCCATAGAAAATTTTCCTAGCAATAGAGGAATTGCTTCTGGTTTAAGCACAAGTTATTCAGGACTCAGTGCTGTTATCTACACCTGTTTTTCTTCAATTATGAGTAAAGGGAACTCATCATCATACTTACTATTGAACTTTCTAGTGCCTAGTATAGTTGCCATCATTTCAGCTATTCTTTTACATGTTTGTGAGTCAAAAAAGGCCAATGAAGAAGAAAAGGCAGACAAGAGAAACATGATACTGTTCACTCTGATTGCCATTACCACTGCAGTTTGTTCAATACTTTATGAATTCTTACCCCTGAGAAATGCTGAGAGCCAAGGTATTTACATGTCTGTCCTGATTATGCTTCTTCTTGTCCCTCTCTACATACCACTAAAGTTAGCCTTTGGCAATACCACTAAACCTAAAAAAGTAATCAATTTCAATTCAAGCCCAAGACCAAGCCCAAGAACAAGCCCAAGAACCTCTATTGAAGTAGTAGGAGAAAATGGGACCAAAAGTACAGATGTAGAAAACTCAGAGAAGAATTTCAAAGCAATAGAGAAAACCACACAGAGCCACACAATTGTAAACATTGATACCCAACAAAAGGCTAAAAAGAAATCAGCTCCATCACTTGGGGAGGAACATGGCATCCTGGCCCTCTTGGCAAGCTTAGATTTCTGGCTATATTACTTTGTGTATTTCTGTGGAGGAACAGTGGGTTTGGTATACATCAACAACTTGGGTCAGATTCTGCAGTCTTTAGGATACACCAAAAACCTGATTCTAGTGTCTCTTGTCTCCTCCTTTGGATTCTTTGGGCGTATTGCTTCAGGCCTTCCTGACTATATTCAGGTACAATTCTTTCCGAGATTTGTTTTTGTTTTTTCTTTTCTTTTCAACTCAAATTCTTTCCAAGATTTGATTTTTTTCTCTTTTCAACTCAAATTCTTTCCAAGATTTGATTTTTTTTCTCTTTTCAACTCAATGTATGCTAAAGTTTGAAGTTTTAGACAATATTGATGATTGTATGTTGTTTTTCCTGTGATTTAGCAATGCAGATTGACTAAAAATTGGAAGCCTATACCACGACCAGCATGGATAGGGATATGGATGGTACCCATGGCTGTAGCATTCTTCATGATGGCTCTTCTTAATCCGAGAAAGATGGCTGTTCTTTATGTGAGCACGGCCATTGTTGGACTTTCATCAGGAGCAATCACCACCATAGCCATTCCTGTTTCATCAGAGCTGTTTGGATTGGAGCATTTTGGTGTGAATCACAACATTCTTATAACCAACATTGCATTGGGTTCCATTCTTTTTGGTGAAATTGCAGGAATGGTTTATGACAAGTCTTCTTCCAAACAAGGAATAGAAGCAGGAGGTCGAAGTCTGTGCGTGGGGAGACAGTGCTATGGGATAACTTTTCTCTTGTGGGGAGGCGTGTGTTCTTTTGGAGTCCTACTGTGTGTGATCCTCTGCGTGAGAACCCGTGAATTGTATATATCTATCCACAAACAAATCCAAAATCAGAATTGACATATTACCCTCATACTGATATTTTTGTGAAGTCCGTAAGAAACACAACCATACGGATCTCAGCCGCCCTTGAAGGCTTTTCAACAATGAGAAATATTTCTTCCCCGGGAGAAAGACAATAAATTACTTTTTGGATTAGTGTTTTGACCTATCTACTCTTTTATGAATGAGTTTACTTTAACTTTCAATTAATCTAAAATACAATAGTACAACATTTAAATATTAGGTGGTAAAGAAAACATTCCTAAAGTTTGAATGGAATTAATTCTAAATGATAATAAGTCATTGGGTCAAGTTAGAACATAACATAAAAAAACAAGCAATGAAAGAATTCTAATAAGAGGGGATTTTATTATTAAGAAGATCTAAAGCATCATTAAAGACAAAGTCATTATTAATTGTCCTTCCCAACCATTTCCTCAAGAGTATCCTCTACGGGTTGTTGAGCACCCACTACAGAAATAACCAGCTCTAATGAAGGATCCTTACCAAAGTTGGGTCAACTAGAAGCACCATGCCTATGAGATGAAGAAAAATAGAACCATGAGGGTAGGGAATAGCCATGAACAATATTATATCTATTTCACAGGAGTCAAAAAAATTCATGTTACTGGGAACCTCAATCTTGTCTAGTAGATTGGCTACAACCTTACTAGAATCCTTGAGGAGGGAAAGAAGGAGGTGAAACTTTGTCAACAATATACAAAGTGTTGTCTAAGAGGCCCAAAACTCCTACAAAATGACCACCTCAAGTGCTACTCTACTAGGTTGCAATTTACTCTGCATAAGCACATTAGAGAAATTGTAGCTATAGTGTTAAGAGACAAATTAACATCAACATAAAGTTTTAAAAAAAAGAATATGATTCTATCTTTCCATATACTAAAAGACATTTCCACTTTAAAAACATGCCAAATATAGTTCTAATTCTAAGGTTGATAAGAACACAAATGGGGAAAATCATTAGTCCAATTCAAGCTTCTTGAGATGCGGTGCAAAATCAGAAAATATACTTTACTGTTTTCAATTGTCCTTATAATAGGAAACAAGGCTACCTAATCCCCAATGTATTAAATGAAAAATGGTCCAAAAACTTCAGTAGAGAAAGATAATTTATGCTTAAGAATAGTAGACTATATAGTTCAAAATTTATAATGAGAAGTTTCCTTAGAGTATTGGAGTTGCCAACAATGATTTAGTTATCCAACCATAGGAAGATGGACAGAAAACAAAAAATGTCCCTTGTAGGGATTATAATTGTGAAATGGTATATCAAGATACAATTTATAGTCTTTCTATCAAAGCTTGAAAGACCTAACACCAATTTTGTGGACCATTTGAGGAAGAATGACATTAATAATAGCCTAAAATATTTCCTTATTTTTTGATACTTCGTAATTTATTTTGAGCTTACGCCAAGAAAGGAAATTCTTGAGATCTCCATGAATGAGATCTAGAAGATTTGTGGAAACATTTTCGTTGTTTCTACGCCGAGTCCCACCACTGAGATGGAATTTAAATATTTAATCTTTTTAGCTCTTTCGATCGTATAGATTCTTAAATGTTTGTGCAACCGACAGGAACCATAGCTTTCAACTTTTGAGAATAAAAAACTGTTGAGAAGCTGGGGTTATAATGAAAGGAATGCAGGAATCTATGCGTTTTATATTACTTTGTCAATTGTGACTTTGGCTTTGTGTGTGGATAGATTCGTACAATTCACTCGTTCTCACACACAAGATCACGCACACAATTATTCCAACGGAACAAACGCATCCCCACACAACAAACGTTTTGTGGAAGCACTGATTCCCGATGCACACGTGGCGCCCTTTTCCAGAGCTGTCATAAATTATTCCTGCAGTTTCTCCCAAAAGAATGGAGCCCAACGCGATATTTGTCACCACAATGTTGTGATTCACAGCAAAACGTTGCATCCCAAACAGCTCCGAGGAAACTGGAATGGCTATGCTGGTTATTGCTCCTGAACAACTTCCAACAATGGCGGTGCTCACATAAACAACTGTCGCGCTCCTCGGATTGAGGAGAGCCATCATGAAGAATGATATTGCTATGGGTACCATCCATATTCCTATCCATGCAGTCCGCGGCATCTTTCTCCACCTTTTGACCGACGTCCACTGCTTATTCACGTCAAAAAAGAACGATTCTTTTCAAAATATATGGTTCTACAATCACACTAAGCATATATAAATTAACTTTAAATAGGATATAGAATGTTTACAATAGAAAAGCTTTCTGCACGGAGTTCAAAAGATCAAAAGGGTATTTTAAATGGTTTGGAATTTAGAAAGTCGAAACACTAGTGGCGTGGAAGAATCAGTACGCAGAGGCACCACCCATTGAAGTGCTCAACTGATTTATCATGTTTCTGATATAATTAATGTTTAGGAATAGAATCTAATTAAGACTTCTTTCTATTAATTGTTAATTAGATTGTGTATTTTTGAACATCAAATTTTTTCATTACATTCTGTGATTTTTTATTCGGATAGTAAAGAGTTCAGAGTCATTACATTTTGTGATTTTTTAATAGGATAGTAAAGAGTTCAGAGTATTCTGATGATGATAGATTATGGAATATGATCTGATGATGATAGATTATGGAATATGATAAGAAACACTTTTAGAGCATAGCATTGGCATTTGTTTGTCAAACATAATGGACATGATACAATTTGGGCGGGTGACAGTGATGTGGGTAAGGCCAAAATGTAAAATATTACTTCAGCAGGCGTTCACGTGTAACACTGTGCATGTGTGCTTCGACTTCTCTGACCACCTTCAGACTTGGAAATAATAAAATGCAGTGTGAAAGGAAAAGTTCAAGTGAGGCGGCTTGTCTGTAGCTGACTTCTCAAAACTCTTTTTTTGAGGGGCCCATTTGTTCTTTACAAATCTGTATTTAAAAAGGGGATTGGGAAGCGATAAATCAGGTTCCCAAGTACATGTATTTTTTAGTTTTTTCTCAGGTTTTGATGATTCATTCGGAAGGAAAACGTAGCGTCAATCTATTCTATGGAGATTCTGTTAGAAGTCGCTGTGAAGTCACGGCATTTGTCTCTAAAGAAAATTAGAGTTTACAAAACGGAAATTATTGTGGCATGTGATCCCCAACTCAAGCATTTTTTTTCAAATTTTTAATGGCAAATATTATTAAAATATAGAGGTTGTTCAATAGTATTTTGTGCCTTTAATGGAGGAGGAGCATCTGTCTGGTCACTGCTGTCGTTAATGTGTGGAGGTCATGTCGAACACCATTTTTTCCACCAATTCTCACGTAGCTACATATTACTTTACTTTATATATTTGTAAATGATAGAAAGTTTGATTTTGTTGAACAAGAGACATATGAAGTTACTTTGCATCCCAATTGCATTAAACAAGAAAAAGCAATAGTTAAGGCCATCGACCTCCTTAGAATCTATTGATGATCTCTTAGGTAACGTCCTTTACAGGTCAATAATTTAAATTAAACATTATTTTTGGGTTATTGGTGGATAGTAGGATATATTAAAGGTATGTATTCTTCCAATAACAAACAAGGTTTACAATAAAATTGAGACAAAATATTATTCTTTCACTTACATGATGCAATTATTGATCATTTTTTAGGTGTGTATCATTGATGGACATATCTTTTGCGGTGACATTTCTACATCAAGATGATTAATCATAGTCTTGAACATTTTTAACAAAAATGTAAAACAATAAAAATAAATCACCTTTTTTTAGGTTATGATTATGAAATTATTTATAAAAATAAATCACTTTTTTTAAGGTTATGATTATGAAATTATTTACAAGAGAAGGGAGAATCTAGTGCTATTTTAAAATTTCAAAGACTAAGGGACATCAAACACTTTTTCCTTAACAACTCCAAATTTATTTTCGTGAGGTTCAACAAGATTAGCATCAAGATGAATAGATTTAATAACTTATTCACCAACTAGCAAATAACCTGACATTTATATCGATATACACTTGTAGACATCTCAAATTTGCTAATGCATTTTCATGTCATCATTTTCCTTCTATGCATATTGATTAGATACTTTTTAGTTATTTAATTAAACTTATTTTAAATTAAAAAAAAATTTATAATTTAATTTATTCACCTTTTTCCATCCAACATTAATTAAATGTTTTAATTATTTACTTGGTTTTCCCCTATAATATAATATTTTTTAAAAATTATATAATTGACTAATACATGCTTTCAAAATTAAATATATTTAAATATTTTATTTATTTTTCTTCCTCAAATAAATAAAATAAAAATTGTTTATCCCTCTATTCATTACACTTATATTTATCTATCCACCTTATCAATACATGTACTTGTTAGAATACTTCAGGGATAACTGAGAGGGGGGGGGTGAATCAGTTATCATCAACTTGATCTTTATCTTAAACTTATTAATCCAGATTGATACAAAGTAAATGCACATTTAGATAACACATTACACAAAGATCTTCCAACCCTGTTAGGAGTTGTTCATTACAATGCAGTAGTATAGTGACTTGGTTAAGGGTCGGACCCTGTTAGGAGTCTTTTACAATAACCCTGTTAGGGGTGGTGGACTCACTGTCCAAGTGGTGAAGGCTACAACCTTCTGGTTATTTGATACAAACTGTATCAAGGTGAACTGCTGTTTGTGACACTATTTGTCTAATTAGTTCCTTTTGTGCATTGATGCTTTAACGTCTTGTAAAGCACTACAACAATCTTATCTGTATTCTGAAAGCTTCAACTTCAATATCTATATTATTAACATATGATAAATATAGCTCTGCTGCTTTAACACTTTGCTCTGCTTTTCTTATCTCTGGCTTTCGCAACTCTTCTTATCACAAATGACCTTCTATAAGTATATACACCAAGTATGAGATCATGGGACTTGTAGGAAAACTCTTCTTAACATCCTTATCAGCTC
>MU224270.1:1140458-1163989 GCA_018584345.1 Thuja plicata
GAGAGAGAGAGAGAGAGAGAGAGAGAGAGAGAGAGAGAGGCATGACTGAAATGTATAGTGGAGTGTTAGGCGATATGAAGACTAAACTACCCACCCTTTTGCCTTGCATCGATCTTTTTCTCTGCTAGTAGTGGAAGAAGATGGATGTGTTTCACTAATTTGTCAATAACCAAGGAAAGTAGAGGTAGGGAGATGATGATATTTGGAAAACTCTGCCTCCCTATTCCAAATGAAAAAAAAATAGAAGTCCTCTGTCCCTCCCACCACTGCCCTGGTCTCCTCTTTCTCTTCCATAAATATCTCCAAACTCAACTCCCATGGATTCCACCACCACTTCGGATTGTTTCCCAGCCACCAAGAGCGTTTACCACCACCTTGCTCTCCTTAGGAATATGGAAGCCATTAAGGAAGGCTTCTTCAGAGTTCATGTGTAGAACGAGCAGTGAGATGGGCGTGTACAACCTCAGTGTCTCTTTCACAATTGTTGGAAATTAATCTCTCCACTTTACATGACTAGTAGCATTGAAAGGACAACGATTTAAGCCTAAGATAAAACTAGTGTCTAAAATTAGATTTTTCCATAAGATCCACTTTGCACGAAGATAAGTGCAATTAATTACATGAGATACTACAATTTTCTTTAATTTTTACATAAATTAGAGCAAGGTGTTTTAAACATAGCTTTTAACTTATAAACCTATTATAGCTATCTAATTATAGTTATTTCAGATATCTTCAATTTGACCAAGACCTATATACAAAGAGGTAGAATGTGATTCATTATTTGTAAAACAATGCTAAGCAAACTGCCTAATTCTCTTATTCAGAGCTTCTCACTCGCCTTCCTCGACCAATACGGTGGACACCATTTTAATGGGTGTTATCCTCCCTAAAACCGTGTAGAAGATAATGTGGTTGGTAGAGCTTCCACGTTTGTCTCCATATTTTTTCGTATCCTTTACGTGGTGTAACTAAAAAATTGGGTCAAGTCGATTCTTTCACTTTTTATTGTATTTTGGGTGGAATCAAGAGGAGTCTTGAGGAGGAGTATTTAGGACTTGTGTAGACATAGCATGTGGGAAGGAGTCATTTTATTCTTGGTCCACAAATTAGAGTCCATATATGGTAGAAATATTAGCATTTTGATGAAATTTGCCGGGCTCTTTCCAAATTGAGGATGAGTGAACGCCATTTTTTCCTCATCTTCCCTCCTCTTGAATTGATTTGCACAAAAATATTTAGATAAATCTTTGAAATATACCTTATGTATTGTCATTAATTTCCTTTTATATTATAAAGCTATTTATTTTTTACTATCTTTTTAAATTATACATATATATCATTGTTAGATATAATATATAATTATATTAAAAAAATTAATTAAAATTAGTAATTACATTTTTTTTATAGAATGGTTTTATAATTTGAGTGATCATTTATCTATTGTCACAATAATTATTCATAATGTCTAAAAGTAAATACTTGTGTAAATCTTTTAATTAAAAATTTGACCTCTAAATTATCAAACAATTTATCAACTACTTAAATCATTTCTAATCTAATACATTATCATCCATATAAAAGTACATTATTGAACTTGCGATATAATAATTTGTTACATCTTTTTATTTCGTATGGAATACTATTGTTATTATAAATTCTATACAATTTAGCTTGTTTTGAACTAAAACTCTCTAATAGACTTTTATTTTGAATTTCTTGGGAGGGTCATACCTTCTAAAACCAAGCTAGTAAAAGTTTCAATAGAATCCATAGAAACCAGCAAGGAGACCCCACCAATAGTGATTATCCCCTTATCCCAAGCTTTAGGAAAATTATCAAATAAATCTAGGTCGAAACCCTTCATTCCATCAACATAATCGGCCACATTTCTCACTTCTAGAATATCCCATAGAATAGGGTTACTTTTGAAGTCAACAAAATTGTTTGGCTCCATTTGGATGAGGTCTCCTCCCATGGCAACCTGTAAATTAGAAAGCACAAAGAGCCTCATAAAAACATAGAAAATAAAACTAGAAAGTAGATATTTTCTTTTAAGAAAAATGATGTGACCCAAGGAAATCATTCCCAAAATAAGTCTTTCCTCCATATAATCTTTACCCTTATTGTAATGGAAAAACATCATTAAAATGGTAACAATAAAGGAATGAATCAACATTGTTAATTTGATCTTTCAAGATGGTGGCACAAGCTTCTTCTATCACATCTAGAAATGAAACTTGTGTTTGGATTGAAGCAGTGAAATTGCCAATAGAAGCAAGATGATCAGCTGAGTCGTTCCCCTCCCCGAGGGTGTGTTGTATTTTAACATTTTCCACATAAGACAAAAACTTTTGGGTTTTAGTAATGATGTTATGGAAATCCCACGCAGGACTTATCTTTCGCGAAAGAAATTGGCGATGATGTTTAGTGTAGTTACATAAATTATTTTGAGTTGCATAGTATTTATGTTTATTTATGTTTTTATTAGTTTTCATAATAAATAAATGCTAAAAATATTTTTTGATTTTTACAATAAATTTATTGTAATTTATTAAAAATATGGTTATTTGTTCAAAAGATGGCGATTAATTATTTTAAACATAATATAGTTCAATAGTTAAATGATAATTCTGGTTAATAAAATTATGATAAATATTTTTCACATTTTTTTTGTCATTGAGTAAAATTTCTATTGATTCTTTTACCATTATACTAAATTATATTTAAGGATAGTGGTTGACATCAATTAGTTATAGAAATTAGGTTTTCATTATAAAGCCTCATCAAAAAATAACATTCATTGAAATTCTAAATAGGGACTCTTATTTTTGTTTATTTTGACTTTGGTAATGACCCATATGTTGCTACTCTTAAAGTTTTCAATATCTAATTGTTTTATTGAGGAGCTAAGAATTACTATATATAAAAGACAAATAAATTTTACATATTGAAAATAAACAAAATCACCTTATATAAGTTGGATTAGAAATACATAATCATATTTCCAAAGAGAGTGAAATACATAACTAATACCTATTATTTGGTAACAAATTTGAAATAAAAATATATGACAACATATTAAGAAAACTTTGAGTTATTTATAGCACTTGTTCAATTTTGCAATTGTAAAATTGACCTTCATGTATATTAATTTGATGTAACATGTAAAAGAAAACCTTGAACATATAAATGAACTTGACCTACAAACATTGTGTGCTTGTTAATTGAAATTTACTTGGTGTTAGGACTTGTAATAATGGAAAAAAGGGTGTTGATAAAACCCCTAGTACATTGTAAAATGTATATCATCTCCTTATGATAAGCCTCTTGATTCAATTCAATGATTTATTGTGAAAGTAATGAAAATATCATGCAATGAATTCACCAAACATTTTTTCTAATGAGATAGATTATAAAATGGAATAATATGTAACAAGTGATTTTTTAAATTTAAAAGTAGAAAAAAGGTGCTAGGGTAAGTGCACAAAGATGGGGGACCAAAAAGGGGTATACGATGCCACTTTCTTTCTGAAATCAGAAAAATCTGAACTTCAATGAGAAATTGAGGATAGTTACACTCAAAATTTTAAATTGTGACAAAAACAAGAGTTCTTCTACTCCAAATCTAGTTTCTAAACTACTAATTTATTTTAGAAATGGTGGAGATTAAGGTCCTCAAAAAGGGGGAGCACAAAAAGTGGTCCTATTTTTTGTGAAAAATATAACATAGTGTTTGGTGCGTTCCCCCTAAAATGTTAACTTTTTTAAAAAAAAATTAATCGCTCCAGTGAGAAATTAGCTAACACCACCTGTTTATCCTGGTTTTTTCTACTATTTTTTTTATGAAAGTGTGATTTTTTCCATTTTCTAAAGTGGACACATACTGAAAACGCGAAATTTTTGTGCCCCCCTAGAAATCATTGAAAAATTCAATAATATTTTTTTTTATAAAGTGTGTAGAATGGAGTCTAGTTTCTGAAAATGTAATTTTTTTCAAAATTCGATGAACGAGCCAAAATCTAAGTCCAAATGAATACACATTGGTTTTTGACGAAAACCAGACATACTTACAAAAGAAATTAGAGATGAAAAGCTTAACATAATGAGAATTTGAAATAAATTATATGGTTAGATAGTTATCAAAGAGATCTACAATATCATGCCATCTAATTTTATCGTTATTGAACCACGTGCAAACCTGACAAGGAGCACACATGAAAAATGTTATTTTTTTCCAGGTTTGCTGGAAAACACATCTCAGACCTGTTTGAATCCTCCAAGCCTTTGGGTTGGAACAAGGAAAATCCAAGCCTTAGGCTTGGTAAACTTCAATGTCGTTCAAAGTGTGCTATTTAAGAACACAAAGGTAAGAAACTCGTGAAAGAGGCCCACTTTTTACTGTATAGTGTCTGATTTCTACAATCTGTTCGACAAATATTCACTTTTCATGGTGTTGAATATCACAAAGAAGTATATTCTATCAATTTGTAACACATTTTTGTTCAAAAATCAACATCAAAGTGCGAAAGTCAATCATTCTTCACTAAAATTGATCCATTGAGGTAAGTTTTTTATTTTTACACGTGAATTGTGAATAAAGAGTCTTTTTGTTTATAATTGATATGATATGGATTTGTTGAAGAAATAATTTGACATATTGTAAAATATTTATATTATAATTTGTCATACATTTCTATTATATTTTGAGTTAATATAATTTAGATTAATATTATAAAGTTTCACTTCTTTTAATAGATTGATATAATAATTTGAAAGTTGTAATGAATTCATATGTAGAAATCATCATCATGCCAAGGAAATGAGCAAAGACCCTAACACCAGAAGAGCATGAAAGAGATAAAGAGAAGAAAAGGGAAAGAATGAAACAACTTCACATGAACACAAACAATTGAATACCATAGAAGAAGATTTTCCTTTGGATGAGGAACATGAAACATCAATAGAAAGTAAGAGAGAATTGGAATTGGAAACAAAAAGGCAACGGATGAGAAACTTGTGTGCAACAAGATAATTTAATTATGAAGATTTGGGCACATCATGTATGAGTTCCCAAGTTGAAGAGACACCACCATCTAATGTTGGAGACACACCTTGTATCATCTTGAAGGCACACCATTATCTACATCCGAAGGTGTAGGCACAACATCGTGTCATGTTGAAGGCACACCATTAACATCTCAGGTTGGTGAGGATCCATCTTTCACATCTCAATTTGAATGCACATAATCTTCGGTTGAAGGAACACAATCGACACATAATGTTGTTGATGTTCGTAATTGTATGAAGAACCCTAGGTTGTTGTTGTTCGAGGATTGGGAGACACAAGAAGACTATTCATTATTCCAACCTTATCGTTGCATCAAATGTACATTTGACTAGATATGGAGGAAAGCCACATAATAAAACTCTTTAGAAGGTTCGCAAGTAAGACCACGAGGCAATACTTGAGACAATAAAGGGTAGGGAAGATCTGATTGGTTCATTGGACTAAAAGTGAATCCAAAATGTTGTAATGTCGAATCTAGTTGAATGCATGTGCATATAACATGAAGATTTGTAAAGGAATAAATTCCCTTGAATCCACATTGGGTGGACTATAAATTGCTCATGCATTACCCTGTATGTATAACAAAAATTTTATAAGATTTAATAACAAATTTTCTCTTTTATTTTTTGGGGCAATACCAGAGGTTTTCTCTTCTCAGCTCCTTCCTCCTAGTGCTCCTAATGAGTTGATTTGTAAGCATATTTTTCATCATTAATTAAAAAAAATATGTTCACAAAATGAATTCTAGAAATATATGTTAAGCTTATTTTCATGTTTCATGCTAGCACAGTCTTTGTATATATGTATCTACAAAAAAAATATTTAAACTATACCTTTCTTTTTCCTTTGATGGTATGAATAAAAACTCATCTAAGAATATAGGTGTGGAGAACCTAAAATATCCTTTAAACTAATTATATATTTGGATAACTCCTCAAAACTCCTAAAAACTAGGGCTTTCTCAATCTCGACGCTCAAAGCACTTTCTGAACCAACCACTATGGAGCCAAGTGTCCCTCAAGGTGCACTAGGGAACAAAATTGGCGATCTTTAGGAGTCTATTTATTGGAGCTCATGAGGGGTTTTGATGAGCCTTCAAGTGCTATGGGACTGTGTCATGGAGGCCTACGATAACCTATCTTGGATTTTGGAGATTCCCTTTCATTTTCATTTTCTGACCCAATATTGGTTGATGCAAAAACTTGCAATGTTAAGTAGTTATAAGATGAGACATTGCATATCTTGAAAACCGCTAATCCTAGCATCAAACTGTCTTTTCCAATAGCTCTAAAATTTTAGGTGAAGTCTAGGAACGACCTTCTCATGGAGGAAAAGTGGCTCGAATGTTGCCGACTGCTATGGAGCCAAGTGTCCCTCAAGGTGCACTAGGAAACAAAATTGGCAATCTTTAGGAGTCCATTTATTGGAGCTCGTGAGGGGTATCAATGAGACATTAAGTGCTACAAGATCATGTTATGGGGGCCTATGATAACCTATCTCAGATTTTAGAGATTTTCTTTCATTTTCATTTTTTGACCCAATCTCGGTTGATGTAAAAACTTGCAATGTTGTGCAGTTGAAAGTTGCCACATTGCATATCTTGAAAACCTCTCATCTTGCAATCAAACTGTCTATGCCAAAAGTTCCAAAATGTTGGGTGAATTTTAGGAATGACCCTATCATGGAGATCAAGTGGCTCAAACATTTTCGACCACTATGGAGCCAAGTGTCCCTCAAGGTGCACTAGGCAACAAAATTGGCGATCTTCAGGAGTCCTTTTCTCAGAGCTCCTGAAGGGTTTTGACAAGCCATTAGGTGAGACCATGTTATGGAGTCCTACGATAAACTATCTAGGATTTTGGAGATTCACTTCCATTTTCACTTTCTGACCCAATCTCAGTTGATGCAAAAAATTGCAATGTTGCACAGTTGAAAGCTGAGATATTGCATATCTTGAAAACTGCTCATTATGGCATCAAACCATCTCTGCCAATAGCTCTAGAATGCTAGGTGAATTCTAGGAATGACCCTATTATGGTCATGAAGTGGCTCAAAGGTTTCCAACCGCTATGGAGCCAAGTGTTCCTCAAGGTGCACCATGAAACAAAATTGGCGATCTTCAGAAGTCCACTTCTCAGAGCTTGCGAGGGGTATTGATGAGCCGTTAGGTGCTATAAGATAGTGTCACAGATTCCTATGATAACCTATCTCATATTTTATAGATTCTCTTTTGTTTTCATTTGCCGACCCAATTTTGGTTGATGCAAAAACTTGCAATGTTGCACAGTTGAAAGTTGAGACATTGCATATCTTGAAAACCGCTTGTCCTAGCATCGAACCCTCTTTTCCAACAACTCTAAAATGTTGATTGAACACTAGGAACAACCTTTTCATGGAGGAGAAGTGGCTTGACCAATTCCAACCACTATGGATCAAAGTGTCCCTCAAGGTGCACAAGGCAACAAAATTACCGATCTTCAGGAGTTTGTTTCTCCGAGCTCGCAAGGTTTATCAAGAAGTTTTCAGATGCTATGGGACTGTGTCATGGAGGCCTATGATAACCTATCTCAAATTTTATATATTCCCTTCTATTCTCATTTTCTGACCCAATCTTTGTGGATGCAAAAACTTGCAATGTTGCACAATTGAAAGATGAAACATTGCATATCTTGAAAACCGCTCAACCTGGCAACAAACCGTCTCTGCCAATAGCTCTAAAATGTTGGGTGAATTCTAGGAATGACCCTGCTATGGTCATGAAGTGGCTCAAACATTTCCGACCGCTATGGAGTCAAGTGTCCCTCAAGGTACACCAGGAAAAAAAAATGTCGATCTTTAGTAGTCCGTTTCTCAGAGCTCACGATGGGTATCGATGAGTTTTTAGATGCTACATGACCATGTCATGGAGGCCTCCAATAAAATATCTTAGATTTTGGAGATTCACTTTTGGTTTCATTTTATGACCTAGTCTCGATTGATGCAAAAACTTGCAATGTTACGCAGTTGAAAGCTGAGACATTGCATATCTTGAAAACCGCTCATCCTGGCATCAAACTGTCTCTGCCAACAACTCTGAAATGTCGGGTGAATGCTAGGAATGACCCTTTCATGGAGGTGAAGTGGCTCAAATGTTTCCACCCGCTATGGATCCAAGTGACCCTCAAGGTGCACCAAGCAACAAAATTGCTGATCTTCAGGAGTTCATTTCTCGGAGCTCGCAAGGGGTATCGACAAGCCATCATGTGCTAAGGGATCGTGTCATGGAGGCCTATGATAACCTATCTCAAATTTTTTAGATTTCCTTCCATTTTCATTTTCTGACCCAATCTCAGTTGATGCAAAAACTTGCAATGTTGCACAGTTGAAAGCTGAGACATTGCATATCTTGAAAACCGCTTGTCCTAGCATAGAACCGTCTCCGCTAAAAGCTCTAGAATGCTGGGTGAACGTAGGAACTTTTGGCAAGTGATCAATTTTGTGTAAATGTGATTCACTTTTTGGTTTTCATTTATGGAAACACATCTGGGTTTTAGAACAATTCCTATAAAGATAAGTTTTTCTGATTTAGAAATTGACTAAGTATAGAAGCAGAGATACAGAAGTATTTTGGATATCGAAGATCGAGTTTGATGAATTAGGGAAAGTGAGCTTAGAGGAAGACAGTATGGAGTATGTATGACCTCCACCTAAGATAAATTAGGTTTTGGTAATGTCTACGATGAGTTAGAAAGAATTGAAGACAGATAGACTGCAGTAGAACAATGATACAGAGCAGTTGGACAGTAGTGAAGATTGAGAGAGTATGACATGGACTCAAGGAAATTTAAGTTGGATTATGGTTAATGATAACCTAAAATTTGAGTATGCAAGAGCGCTGACTATACATTTACTATTTTCTTTACTAAATGTATTTGTACTGAGAGCCGACTTTGTAATATTTGTAATACTCATATTGGGAGCCGACTTTGTAAAGTTGTGAGATATACATGTAAGATCTTTTTGATAAAGATATAGAATGGATAGTTAAATGAGTATGTTGAGTGAATAGAAGAGAATAGAATGACAAAAATCATTGAAGAACTATAAAGGAACTATCTAAGCACTAGTGTTGCTTCTTTTGTTCATGACTAAGAACACATTGTAAACATAATTACTTTGTAAGAGTTGTAAGCTTAGTTGGCCCCTAATAGGGTGTTGTGAACCTTTAACAGGGTTGTAATTCCTTTAACAAGGAAATGTGCTATGTAATATTCAGCTCCTAACAGAGCTAGGTCTCCTAACAGGGACATTATACTTTAGTACATGATTGTGGGTACCATCACCACCAGGATTTTCCCTTGGCCAGGGTTTCCTCAAAAACAAAATATGGTTTTATGAGTACTATGTCATTTTCTTATATTCTTTTCTTTACTGCAATTTTATTGTTAATGTTTAAATGGTTAAAGAATTTAATTAAGTACTATAATAATGATTCACCCCCCTCTCAGTATTATCCAATCCTAACAATTGGTATTAGAGATTCTGGCCCTTGGAGAGAAAGTCTAACAGCTTGAGGGAGATCAAAATGGATTTGGACAGTTTGCAAGAAAACTTTGATGCTGCACTTGAAGACCTTGACAAAGAAAAAGAAAAAAATGGAGAGTTGAGATTCAACATGCGAAGAGCTAAGAAATTTATAAAGAAACTTAAGGAACAACTTGAGCTTTCCAGAAGTCAAAGAAAAAATCTTATGGTTCAGATAAAAGAGGATTCAGGTGAAGACAATTCAGATCAGGTGAGGCAACTAAAAGAAGAGAATGAGACTCTGAAACTTGAAAATGAGACTCTGAAACTTGAAAATGAGACTATGGCTAAAGAAATACAGATACAGAAGTCCGTGCTAGGAAGAAAGTTAAAGAAGCTTTAAATAGTGCATTAGATCAAATGAAGAATGAGGCTGACATCTACAAGAACAAGTATCTAGAAATGGAGATATACAATTAGATTATAAAAGGTGAACTTTTTGAAGCAAAGAAACACATTGAGAAACTTCACACTAGCAGTGATTTGATTGATGAACAAAGAGACAAACAGAAACCTAAAGGTGATATGAATGGTATTGGCTTCAATGAAGCTAAATGCTCAAATAATCAGGAAGAGAAATCCAATGAGAATATTGATGCTGAAAAACCTTCTATTGAAGAACCCAGAGAGCAGATCAGACCCTTCAGAGGTAGATGCTTTGGTTGCAACAAATTTGGACACATGAAGAGAGACTGTAGAGGTAATTCCCCTTTTAGAAATTTTTTTGGTTATTGTTTTAATTGTAATGCATATGGGCACAAGAAAGAAGAATGCAAAAAACCTAATCAATCTGGATATAGACAAGACAATGGAAGAGAATCTACTGTGAAACCTACATGCTACAAATGTAATAACATTGGACACATTGCAAAGTACTGTAAGCTGCAAGATAATCAGGAAAGAAGACCTATATGTTACAAATGAAATAATCCAGGACATATAACAAAGTTTTGCAGGTATAATGGATTAGACAACAAAAAGTACACCTCCTATGAATTCATAGAAGAATGGAAATGATATCGGTAAAAGTGTTGTAGATTTGAAGATTGATTTTGAAAATTGTTTTAATAAATTAGAATATAGAAATAGTGGTAAGATATGGAAGATCAAAGAAACAAGTGAGACATCAGTCCAGGGAGAGTTAGTAGATGCTACTGGATCTTTGCCTGATGGTAGTAAAACAAAATCGACCTAATTGGCCGATCATGGACTTAGGGGGAGCATTGGATACAGACATCAGATATATCCTGCCCCAAAATTTGTGGATTGAGCTCAAGAGAGCTTAGGTATGAACTTGGCCGACATCATGGAACATACATCTGAGAGTGCAACATTAGCCGATGCATATATTTTGTTCGTGAGATCTAATAGCCAACTGGACAGTTTTAAGTAAAAGTGAAACTTATGACTTAAACTTGTATAAAGCACCATTCGATGACCTATCTATTTACCATTTGACAAAGAGAAAGCTAAGGAGATCAAAGAGAAGAGAGATTCAATCTATTCTACAATTTTCGTGTGTGATCGATTGAAGCATAAACGTGGAATTTAGTGGAAGAAAGGTATTTACATCATCTAGCTATGGATGCACCTATTATTTTCAATGTTTTTGATTGACCTAGGTACAAATTTAAGAAACATCCATTTAAGTCTTGTGAAGAGGATCCATAAGGAGCATTTTCTGAAACCTTGTATGGTGTATTACACGTAGAAGATATTAGTTCTTAAATACATTGTAAGTATGATATACTATGAATTGATGAGATATCAACTGAGATGGAGTATATGACTGATAATGGAATCATGAAAGAAGAATATAAACACAATTATCAATTGAGCATAATGAAAATTCTGGACTTGTGCGAATTCGATGAAGATGAATGGTTTAAGATATTGTTGAGTAGGGTTCATGATCAGTTCATTTGGATAGGTCATTAGCTAGTAAATATTTGTAGTGGCCTAATTCATGAAATCACTAGACTGGACAACACCAGAGTCATTCCTATTGCAGAAAAACATGTAAAGAAAGAAGTTGAAACCCTAACTCATTCTAAATGGGACAGACGGGCAATGACTATGAATGACATCTTTCAGCAAGATGTGAGACTTATTGCTATGATACTTGGATACAAATTCTACCACAATAGTAGACCTAACTCAGTATCTGCAGGAGTAATCATGATGTCCTGGAGAATGGTGAAGGAGAATGTGAAATGTAACGTATGCGAAGTTCTAGCACAATAATTTCTTGAAAATGTGAAGCTAGTGAACAAATATAGAACTATGACCTTCAGATTTGGTCCATTATTGATGCATATGTTTATACATATTGAGCACAAATTTCTTGACTTACATCCTAGTGGTTGGAAATCTGGGATACCCACTGGTATTCTAATCTCACAAAGCTACAAAAGATACAATAGTACATGGGTTGATGGAGAATTGTTTTCTATGATCAAGATCCTTCAGAGACAAATGAAAACTAGGTACAAGATACATGAGGGCATTGTTGAAAAATACAAAGATACAATCTGTTTCATGGTTGAAACTAATTGTGTATATTTTGAATCAGTCACACATAGAAATAAATGGTGTTATCCCATGGGTTATGAAGTAAGCTCAAAGGTACTTACCATGCAAGTAGAACATGTTCTTGCATCAAAAGTTTATCCATCAGAAGAATGATGGGGAACATATGAGAATAAATCAGCTAAGGTGAGAGAGGAACAAACTATAGGTCTGAGGAAAAGGAAAATTGAAAACCTTGTGCATGAATGTGGTGTAAAAGTTGGGTTGATAGAAAAAAGAACTAAAAGAAGTGAAAAATAAGATGACAGATAGATCTCTTGGACTTCCAAGTGGAATTAATACAGCCCCTCCTACTCCTGAGGTAGTAATGGTAGATATTCCACCTCCTCCTTCATAGCAGACATCACTAACAAAGAACATCACTTCTAGAGTAAACACTAGATTATGCATGCAGACATTGCCTAAAGAGAAGAGCACAGTGAGAGAAGAGAAGAAAAATGAGAAGCACATATGGAAGATTGACATGAAAATGATAGAGAAGAGAGAAATAGAACAAGTTAGACTAGTTGTAATTGATAGATACTATGACATGTATGGAGATTTAGATAAGCTTAAGATTGAAGAAATTGTGATTGATCATCTACTTACTTTCAAAAAGACTCTATTAGAAATTGAAGAAAGTATACCTAAAGATTTGTATGGGAGATTGGAGACAAGAAAAAACTTAGCACAGAATGAGGATGATACAATCAGGAATCAGGAAATTGATAACATGTTGCCTGTAATATCCTTACAAGAAAGGGAAAGAATATTCAAGGAATCGAAACCTTTAGTAAGGACCAAGGTAAGATTATTGAAAATCATGGCGAGGAAGTGTGATGAATTCACTAAGGAAACTCAGAAGGAACTAGAGAAGATATTGATGAATACTACTTCTGACAAGCCCTCACCTCCTAAGACCACCAGATTTTTATGTTTCTGGTGTGCCACTGACTCTTGACACATCTCAAGATGAAAAAGATCCATTTGCAGGGAATGAGGAAACCTCTATAGCAGATCAAGAAAAATAGAAATAGGAAGTAGAGTAGAAAAAGGAAGAACATAAGATAGAACAGAAAGAGGATGAATAGAAAGAGGTAAGCACATTATACATCTCATTGTTGGCAAGCAGTGATGTAAATCTTGATAGCATGGATGAAGTTGAGTTGGTCAAATTGGCATTTACTGCATTAAAAAAAGCTAAGGAAAGATCAGAATAGAAAGGTGACAAAAAAGATAAAGTAATTAAAAGAGCAATTGATACTATGAACAAATTACTTCCAGTACCTATTGTTTTCTAGCACAAAGATGACATTGAAATTGTGAGAATAACACTTGATGAATCTGATGGGCATTATGAGAATTTGATAAAGATTGCAGAGAAGGTAGAGAAGAAATATTAAAAGAAGAAGTTAACATAAGTTTGCAAGTCAATCACATGGGACTTAGGCATTGTGAAAACTTGCTTGAAAAATGCAAAGAGCTGCATTGGACATGGGAGAAAATTGTTTAGTTATTACACGAATCACATCAGACATGTTCAGAATATGGAATACATTATTGCCAAGAAGAGGGAAACTCTAAACAGTATGATGGATGGTTGTGAAGCATCTTCACAATCTATAATAGAGTTAGACAAGGAAGTCACATGAATTTTAGTAAAACTCAGTATTTTGGATAATGAGAAAGGGAGAGTGCTGACAAGATTTAATTTGTTGAAGATTTTAATCACTCCTAAGCTATCCATACTTGAGGTTCATCTATCAAACTTGGAGAAAGTGACAGATTCATTGACTAGATATATGCCCATAGAATTTAAAAAATTTGAGACCGCATCATTTCCATTGAATGAAATCATTCATATCAGTCAAATATTGTTCAAATCATGGAGAACAGAAGTGAAGATGTTGGAAGATTCCTTTCAAGACATTCTGAAACTAGTGAGCAAGCACTAAATCCTATTGTTTTCTATGCACCTTTGTCATTGTTGTCAAAGGGGGAGAAGAGAAAAGAAAGAAAAAATAATTAAAAATATATATATATAAAAGAGAAAAGAAACAAAAAAATAATATAGGAGAAGAAAAGAAAATGGGAGAAGAGACAAGAAGAGGATAGAGGAGACAAATTTTTTTTGGAACACTTATTCATTTTTTCTAAGTGTTGCCATCAATACCAAAGGGAAAGATTGTTGGAAAGTGATCAATTTTGTGTAAATGTGATTCAATTTTTGGTTGTCATTTATGGCAACACATCTGGGTTTTAGATCGATTCCTATAAAGATAAGTTTTATTGATTCAGAAATCGATTAAGTATAGAAGCATAGATACAGAAGTATTTTGGATATCAAAGATCAAGATCAATGAATTAGGGAAAGAGAGCTTAGAGGAAGACAATATGGAGTATATATGACCTCCACCTAAGAGAGAATTGGTTTTGGTAATGTCTATGGCAAGTTAGAAAGAATTAAAGACAAATATACTGCAACAGAACAACGATACAGAGCAGTTGGACTGTAGCAAAGATTGAGAGAGTATGACATGGACTCAAGGAAATCAAAGTTGGATTATGGTTATTGATAACCTACAATTTGAGTATGCAAGAGAGCCGACTATACATTTACTATTTTCTTTAATAAATTTATTTGTACTGAGAGCCAACTTTGTAATATTTATAATATTTATATTGGGAGCCGACTTTGTAAAGTTGTGAGATATATATATGTAAGATCTTTTTGATAAAGATATAGGCTGGACAGTTGGATGAATATGTTTAGTGAATAGAAAAGTAGAGAATGAAAGAAATCATTGAAGAACTATAAAGGAACTATCAAAGCACTAGTGTTGCTTGTTTTGTTCATGACTGAGAACACTTTGTAAACAGAATTACTTTGTAAGAGTTGTAAGCTCAGTTGGCCCCTAACAGGGTGTTGTGAACATTTAGCAGGGTTGTAATTCCTTTAACAAAGAAATGTGCTATGTAATATTCAACTCCTAATAGGGCTAGGTATCCTAACAAGGACAGTATACTTTAGTACATTCTTGTGGGTACCATCCCCACCAGGGTTTTCCCTTGGCCAGGGTTTCCTTGAAAACAAAATATGGTGTTATGAGTACTGTGTCATTTTCTTATATTCTTTTCTTAACTACAAGTTTATGGTTAATGTTTAAATGGTTGAAGAATTTAATTAAGTACTATAATACTGAGTCACCCCCCTCTCAGTATTATCCAATCCTAATAGGAACAACCCTATTATGGTCATGAAGTGGATCAAGTTGGAAAGTTGACTCCCAGGAAGTATATGACTTATTTTGTGTTTTCATTATGGCAACAAAGTCATATGAAGTTTTGACAAAAAACTTAGTAGTGAAAATTGACTAAGTATAGAAGACAATACATAACAGAGATACACAGATGATCAGAGCACCAACGCACGTGTGTATGACCGATTCAGACCAAGCACCTTAAGACATAAGCTCTATGATATGTTTTTATGCTTACCCTATACACGCATGGTACGACATGTCAGTACAGACAAATTATGGAAAGAACAAGTACAATAGCAGTTCAGAATACAGAGTATGAAGCCAACTTCAAGTTTTTTATTAGCGTGTAATATTTTGTTGTGTAAAGGCTAAGAACCTATTGTAATAAGTTTGTAATCATGTATTAAAAATTATTGTAAACACACTTAAGCCAATTTGTTTGGAAGCATTGTGAATGTTGTTTTTGGGCCGACTAAGGTCTTGTTTATAATCGCTTCTATCCAGGCATAAACATATATATATATATATATATATATAATGAAAAGATATATTTGAAGTGTCGAAGAAATATGTAGAGAAGAGCAGTGTAAAGATGTCAGCATGAGATAGAGCCCTTAAAGAATATAAGAGCATGAGTGCATAATCAGAACTGATCAGACATCTATGTCATATACAATAGTTCACTTTTGGATATAGTGCATATCTATTCTCAGGAGGTTGTTACCTTCTTTCTCATTGAGCAATGACCTCTTGGACAATGAATCCTCACCCCTAACAGGGTTGTTTGTAAAAGACTCCTAATAGGGTCAGGCCTTTAACTAAGTCATTGTACTTGCATTGTAAAGACTGCTCCTAATAGGGCAAAGGAACTTTAACATGTTCATTATACTAGTGCAATATTTGTGGGTACTAATTCCCATCAGGGTTTTCCTCTAATCAAGGTTTCCCCGTAATCATATTATGTGTTATGTGATCTTGTGTCAAGCTTCAAGTGATATATAATTGATTTATGTTTAAAGTTGCTGAAATAGAATAATTATTAAAACACTGATTCACCCCCCCTCTCAGTATTTCCAACAATTGGTATCAGAGCTCTAGTCCTCTGAAAGAAAGTTTAACCACTTGAGGAGATCATGGATTCAGCAGAAGAAAAACATCTAAAAAAGAATCTTGAAGTAGCCCTTGAAGATCTAGATAGATCTGAGAAAGAAAATGAGGAACTTAAACTAAAAGTTGATGGCTCACAAATTCTTATCAGAAGGTTAAGAAAAGATTTGAAAGATTTCTCTACAAATGATTTTGGGAAAATGGTCAAGAAACTAAATGAAGAAAACTTATCTTTAAAGGATAAGATATGAGAATTGAATGATCAGTTAACTAATAGCCTAATGGCTATTGAAGAGAAGAACAAATAAAATAAACAATTAGATGAAGAACTCATGCAAGCCAATATGAAAATCTTGGAATTGGAAAATATCAAGAATAAGATTGAATATGAATTATCAGGAGCAAAAGACAAGATTGATAAACTTCACACAAGTTCTGATTTAATTCAATCAAAAATTTATGCACAAAAGCTAAAAGGTGACACCACTGGTATGGGATACAGTATAGCTCAAATTGAGATCAAGTCATACAAGAATGAAAGAAAGCTCAAACAGAATCTACAGAAGAAAAGAAAACTAAAAATCATGAAGAGACTAAAGTAGAGCACAAGGCAGTCAACCGTACTTGCTATGCCTATAAAAAACATGGTCACATGGAAAGAGATTCTAAGGATGTAAGACCCTTCAATGGTTACTGTTACTCCTATAATAAGTTTAGTCATAGGGTTTTTCATTGCAAGACAAATCAAAGAAATCAGTGACAACTGAACCAAAGGAATCATAATCAACGCAATCAAAGAAACCAACCTCAAAGAAACTTGCAGAACATTACATGTCAGATATGTAATTACAATGGACACAAAACAAAGCAGTACAACATGATGAATAAAAAAATTAGACCTCCTATCATTTTTCACTCATGTGGAAAAGCTGGACACATATCAAGGTTTTGCAAGTCAAGAACACAAGGAAAATAGAATCCTAAAAGGTCTCTATTTGAAGAATCAGGAGAAGTTAAGTTTGTTGAAGCTAAAACTAACTCAGATAAAATATGAGTTGAATTAAAGAAGGATAATGAAGAGAAAAAGGTAGTAGATGCATCCTTAGTGGATGCACCTTCTATTTATGGATAGTTGACACTCATGGTCTTGGGGGAGCTATTCTAGCTTTGTACCCCTACGTGGCTAGTATACTCACCTCTGAGTATGTGCCTTAGGATTCATATAAGGGATGAAAAAAGAATGTAGTATACATTCATGTATTGTACATACTTCATTCTGAAGAAAGTTTGAAAGTCTCAGTAAAAGTACTTACGACATTAAACGTAGAAAAACTTTATATAAATTGGTAGATTGATTGATTATTCTCATTATTCACTTCTGAGATAAAAAATTTACAAAGTACAAAAACACTAAGCATCAAAAGAAATCAAAGGTACTGATTTGATTAGTTGGTAAACAAATTGCAAGTTGAAATAGAACCCTAGCAGTCATGTCATTTTGATTTACCGTGAAACCCTGCTTAATCAAGCTGCAAGTATGGCAACCCCAGTTTTATTTGACATTGTTGAAAGGAAGAGATTTTTCTTTAAGAAGCATCCATTCAAGTCTATATTAGATGATGTTGAAGGAGCATTCTCTAAGAATCCACTAGGATTCATGCACATGGAAGACATTCGCACGTACATCTACTGCAAGAAGGAAACAATTGGAGACAACAACATAGCTACTCTTATGGGTTCAATGATGAAACCAGACTACTCATTCAAGGATGAATACACACATCTCAATGATAACCCTATCTTTGAGTATTCTAATGTGCACGAGTTCTATGAGCTAGAATGAGTGAAGATATTAATGACTAGGATACATGATGACTTATATTAGATTGGTGAGGTTCCTATCTGCATCACTGCAGACCTAATCCATGAAATGACTGGGCTTCCTAAGACTGGACCAGTTCTTCCTACTAGAAAGGATGTTAAGAAGCAGGTTGAAATTTTTTTCTTATCTAGAAGTGATAGGTGCAGAATGACTGTCAATCCTATCAAGGAGAATGACATCAAACTACTCATTATGATACTTGGATACAAGTTTCAATAGGCAAGCAGACTGAACAGTGTATCCACAACAATAGTTCTGGCAGCAATAAGGATAGTGAGAGATAATACTCAGTACAATATCTATGAACTATTGTGCCCATAGCTGATTGAGAACATCAAGGCTATTAAGCATGACAAGAGCAAGATATTCAGGTTTGGCTCTTTGATCATCTACTTGTACTTCCACATTGTTGGTAAAGTTGTAAATCTTTACCTAGATAGGATTAAACCTACTATGTCTCAGATATCACTAAAAGCTACATCAGAGAGTAGTGCAAAAGATACTATGGACATGTATATCAAAACATTTAGGATCAAAATAAAGAAGAGGTTCAAAATACTTGAGAAGATAGATGAGAAATACAAAGACACCATATGCTTCATGGTGGAAACTAACTGTACTTGCATGAAGGCAGTTGAACCTAGGACAAAATGGATTCACCCTCTTGGTTATGAAGTAGAAGAACATGTTTTGGAAGGTTATGCACAAGTCCTCCTATCTCCGCCCAAGGATCTCAATGAACCTAGATGGGGTACTTACAGAGAAAAGACAAATCAAGTTGATTATGTCTTATACAATGCTTACAACAAAAGGAAGGCATCTAGGATTACTTCAAATATCCTAAAAGTTCACGGTGTTACACAAGAAGACCTAGACAAAGCTAGGGAAGGTAAGATTGCCAAAGAACTTGAGAAAACTCCCATAGAAGTGAAAATGGAAAAGTCTGATGATATGCCCAAGAAGAAGAAGAAGAATAAATCAAATGAAGACACATCTGTGCCATCAACCACCATTGATCTAGAAAATTCTCCACCTTCTATACCAAACAAGTTGACAAGAAGGAAAAAGCAAGTTCCTACAAGTCATCCATCCTCAAGGACCACAAGGAGAAAGATAAAGAACACATGAGACCCTCTAGAGGTAGGATTCAGACCCAGTCTAATAGTCCTAAAGAATAGAATTGTTAATGAAGGCAGACTAGAATCTATCAAGAATGTCTATGATAAGTATCAAGAGATAGACAAATTTTAAATTCATTCTATGATCATCTCCCACATGATTAAGTTCAAAAGGATAGTACTGGAACTCAAAAAAGTTATACTAGACAAGGTATGGAACATACTTGATGTATTAAAGAGGCAAGCAATTGAAGAGGATATGAGGATAAGAGAAGAAACATTGGATAGTCTTCTCCCTGTATGCTCGCATGATGAGAAATCCATTATGGTTGATTTAGTAAAGCCGCACCTAAGAACCAAAACAAGAGTTCTCCATACCATGAATAAGGAGTATGATCTGGATGGTGAAGAGACTCAGAAAGCATTTGAGCAGGTAGTTCTGGATAGACATATGTATCCTTCAAAGATGCCTGGATAAAAGGTAACTCCAATTCCTCCCAAACAATTTACAGAACCAATGATTCAAAATGCACCTAAGACAGGTCTATAGGTTTCAGCACCCTCAGTATCAATAGCCTCTGATATAGTAAAAGATTTAGGAGATACTATAGTGATTGATGATATCAAAATATCCATGACCGCCTTTGACAATGATATGGACAAAGTTGAAAAAGCATTTGTAAGCACTGAGGAGACAAAGGAGGTGTGCACTGATGACACATCTTTACAACAAGATGAAGTTCCCTCTAAACACTCAACATACTTGAATAAAGAGGAAGATAATAAAAATAATGAGACACCAGTCATGGAGATCCTAGTAAAAAGTGAATGCATGGATACTAGTCAGAATACTATATTCACACCATCCATTCAACCATCTACTTCATTTTTGTCAAGCTTAACTCCTAACTCAGCAAGTCTAGATGCATGGGGAGAAGAAGACTTGATCAAGATAAGCATCCTAGCCATGGAAAAATCCAAAGAGAAACAAGTTATGAGAAACCCTCTTTTTTTAGAATCGGTGAACATTCTGAATGACCTAGTGCCCGTGGACAAGAAAGTAGCTAAAATACAATCAGTTGATGATGTGGACAACATCCTAACAAGCTTCAAAGCACATTTTACAATCTTAGTAGACTTGGCTACTAGAATTATAGAAGATGAGTATAAAAAGTAAAGATTGAATGAACTAGTAAAGAAATTTTCCTTAGATTTAAAGTCATTAAAAATTGGTCATTCTATGTTGAAAGAATTGGCATCAAAAGGAAGAAAGGTTATAGCAAATTGTATGGACAGAGGAAAACTCACCTATGAACATATCAAAAAGATAGAAGAGGAAGATATCTTAGTTGATAACATAAGACACTCAGTTGAAACATCATCCCAACACATAAAATCTACAACAATATCTATCAAGGTCAGATAGACAAGATAGAAAAAGCTAAAATGGAGATCAATAAGATAAGGACCAGGAAGACTCAGTTGAGAAATGCACTTGCACCCTCCTTACCAGTTCTGGATGAGAACATTAAATAGATTGATGCGACCATTGCTACCTATGATCAAGGACCTAGCATAGATTTGAAAAAGATGGAAAAGCTCACATATGCCTTATGCACCCATATACAAACAATTGATGCACTAAAGGCATTCTGGCAGCAAGAGATGAAGAATCTACAGATAGCCTATCTAGATGTATACATGGAGTAAGTATCTAGTAACTTACAATTTTGACACCTTTGTCATTAATGTCAAAGGGGGAGTAATGTATGTATAAGGAATAGTGTATATATATGCAAAGAAATATATAGTATATACAGTTTTTGGTGTTAGTCAATTTTGAGTAACTTGGCCACATTCCTTTGTTGCCATTAATGACAAAGGGGGAGATTTTTGGCAAGTTGACTCCCAGGAAGTATATGACTTATTTTTTGTTGTCATTATAGAAACAAAGTCATATGAAGTTTTGACAGGAAACTTAGTAGTGAAAATTAACTAAGTATAGAAGACAATACATAATAGAGATACATAGATTATCAGAGCACCAACGCATGTGCGTACGACTGATTTAGACCAAGTGCCTTCAGACATAAGCTCTATGATATGTTTTTATGCTTACCCTATACACACATGGTATGGCATGTTAGTACAGAAAAGTTACAGAAAGAACAAGTACAATAGCAGTTCAAAATACAGAGTATCGCATATTGTAATAAGTTTGTAACCATGTATTAAAAATTATTGTAAACACGCTTAAGCCAATTTGTTTGGAAGCATTGTGAATGTTGTTTATGGGCCAACTAAGGTCTTGTTTATAGTCATGTCTATTCAGGCATAAACATATATATATGTAATGAAAAGATATATTTGAAGTGTCAAAGAAATATGAAGAGAAGAGTAGTGTAAAGATGTTAGCATGAGATAGAGCCCTTAAAGAAGATAAGAGCATAAGTGCATAACTAGAACTGATCAGACATCTATGTCATATACAACAGTTCACTTTTGGATATAGTGCATATCTATTCTCAGGAGGTTGTAGCCTTCTTTCTCATTGAGAAGTGAGCTCTTGGACAGTGAGTCCTCACCCCTAATAGGGTTTTTTGTAAAATACTCCTAACAGGGTCATGCTTTTAACTAGGTCATTGTACTTGCATTGTAAAGACTGCTCCTAACAGGGCAAAGGAACTTTAACAGGTTCATTATAGTAGTGCAATATTTTCAACATGGGTACTAATTCCCACTGGGGTTTTCCTCTAATCATGGTTTCCCCATAATCATATTATGTGTTATGTGATCTTGTGTTAAGCTTCAAGTGATATATAATTGATTTATGTTTAAAGTTGCTAAAATAGAATAATTAGTTAAACATTGATTCACCCCCCTCTTAGTGTTTCCAATAGATCAAACATTGCCAACCACTATGGAGCCAAGTGTCCCTCAAGGTGCACTAGACAAAAAAATTGGTGATCTTCAGGAGTCTGTTTCTCAGAGCTCGCGAGGGGTATCAATGAGCCGTCAGGTGCTACGAAACCATGTGATGGAGGCATGTGATTGTATGCACCCTAAAATGGTCGCCTGGACTATGGGCCCCCATTTATCAATTTATCAAATTTTTGAATCAATGCTTTGCAACATTTTAATTCAAATCAATTTCCTTGATCACATCATAATTAATTCAATTATTTCAATATTTCCTAGGGTTTAATCATTTTTATTTAATTAAAAGATTTAATCTCCCTTTTAATTAAATAAAATTCATCTTATCTAATTAAATTAAATTCCTCCCATTTAATTAAATAAAATTCTTCTAATTTATTTAATTAAAATAAAATCCCTCTTTTAATTAAATAAATAAAAATCCCCCACTTAAAGCCCTCTTTTCCGATGAAAAAGGAAATAAATTAAATAAAAATCCATTTTTATCACATCTTTCTAAGTGGTGGGCTTTTTGCTTTTTAAATGAGCACATGAATCAACAAAGATTTAATCTCCACCATTGCTCATTTCTTTTTTCCTCGTAATCTCAACCATTCACTTTCCTATAAAAGGAAACCTCTCCTTCTCATTCTCATATAGAATTTTTATTTATTGTTATGCTGCAGGTTTGGAGAGCAATTTTGGAGGAGAATTTAAGCACTTTGGCCTGGATATTGCAACTTCTCTCTTCTTGTCTTCTTCTTCTTGCATCCATGGATATTCATGTAGACTAGATTCATATTAGATTAGAATCATGTTTACTTTCATAGATTAAATTTGTACATTTCCTTTCATAGAATAATCTTGCATTGTTATCATTTAGACTAATTTCCTTTATTGCATTGTTATCATGTAGAATAGATTTCATTTTCATGCATTGAATCTCTCATTTCATGGTGTACTTGCATAGGCACAACTAGGTCAATTTGAGGGCCTTCATCACACACCTTTGCACTCCATGACTAGGGAGCTATGAGTCGATA
>MU224270.1:1186889-1199729 GCA_018584345.1 Thuja plicata
AATTATGAGGTCATATTTATTTAATTAATTGGATATTCTCTCAAAAATCTTTCTTCTATTCAGAAATGGAAACTTTGAATTAATTATGTTTTAAAGAGAAATAAAACAATTAAATTCAAATAAAACAATATTAAATCAAAGAGATAAAACAGTTAAAGTAGGAAGAAAACAATTTATTGAATTCTTTTCAATAAAGCTTTGTGTTTTTAATTGGCTTTTCTATTTGTTTTATTTCAAAATAGGAAAGTTTCTATTCTGATCCTCTTAGAGTCTATAAAAGAACTCTCATTCTTCATTCAAACCCCCTGAAAAACTTTACTCACTTTTGCATCGTTAGAATATTGAATTGTTGTTTCATTTTCTTAATATCATATAGATTAACTTCATTTTGCAAATAAGATAGTTTCAATTTCTAGACTAAATTGCATTGAAATCATGTTTTAGCTTAATCTCTCATATTTCAATTCTTAGCATAATCTTGCATTGCATTGCATACATCATGATAAATCCTTCGTTCTTAGATTGGTCCATGGTTGTGAAACTCTCGTCCTGAGAGCAATTTCAAAAACCCCATCTAGATAGAAGGCAATAGGTCGAATCACACAGGCAGGCAGGATAAATAACTCATATTCAGTCATGTTTGTACCTAGTGAAGAAGGACTATGTTGAAGTGTGTGGTTGATTAACAAGGCCAAAATTAACACATACAGATCTGAGTCAGATTGGATAACTTACCCTCCTGTTAGAAGCTTTTTTAGCTTTGGATTCTTGCGTTTTGACCTCTTGGATTAGTAATCTTTGATTTCACAAATGACCTTGCTTGGAGCTTGGTGAGCTAGAAACTGTCCTTGTTGAAAAGATAAACCTTTAGATTCTTTGATAACATACTTGGAGAGTTTTTGAAGTCTCTTGTTCATTCACTTTCATATATTCAAATTCAATCAATATAACTTAGGTAAGATCATCCTCCTGATCTACATGTGCTAGGATACTTATCTGAAACGTGGGCACCTTTGTGACAGTGTTGGCTTACACCTCTTGCAAATTCTATCTTATCACCTCTCTTTTTGGACAAGTTAATGCCTTTACTGTCCTAGTTTGATACCAACATCTCTTAGGGTCATCCTATCAACTAGTACCTTTTCTTTCATGCCATTTACAACAAGATATCAAGTAAATCAAGGAAAATGATCTCAAGTGGTCTTCAACCAATTACCCTTAGTATAAACTTGCCAAAAACATAAGGGAAAAGAACCCATATTTGATCAATCACCTAGGAACAACTCAAAAGTGTGGTTTGATTCCAAGAGTCACCTTAGTGAGTTGGGTACCCCCTTAGCATGTTCTTACTCTTATATGGATATGATTTACACAATGACTCAGCGAGATAGAGAAGACATGGATAAATGTCTTGATGATATATTTGCGAAGCATAGAGATGCTATTTCATTTGGTGGTTCCTCTCATAACAGTTGGCCAACTTCACCCCTTATCTCAACAAGATATCTAGATGCACACCAAAGGGCTAAGAGAGAGAGAGAGAGAGAGAGAGAGAGAGAGAGAGAGAGAAAGAGGAAAAATACAAGCTTATGAAGATGAGTTATCACAACATGAGAACCAAGGAGATGAACTTTATGACACTCATGTTAATACAACCTATACCAACAACTTGTTTTGAAATTCAAGACCAAGTTCACCACTCAAGACATCTTCAGGATACATGAGTGAAAGACTCAAGAGGATTGAGCATGAAAAGAAAGACTTCCTAGATGAACAAGCTACAAAAGAAGAACAAATTAGACTCCTAGAGTTAGAGAGACAGACTTTGGTAGAAATGGAAAAGAAGTATTTCCAAGAAGAGAAAGATAGGCTCTTGGATCAGTGACTCAATGACCAATTCAATAACATGCGTGTTAGTGGTGGAAACAACTCTCCTTCATACACTCCTCCTAAGACTCCATGAAGTGGGAGACATTCAACAACACCATCATGATCTCCTAGACCTAAAGGAAGAAGGGCTTCCAAACATGATCATTATAGGAGACGAACACCTCCTAGGAACTCAAGGAAACTTTCACAACATGCTCATCATAGTTCATAGTATGGGGGTAGTAGCTCAAATTTTGACTCCAGCTCCCAAGACTTTATGAAAATGCAACAAGAACCACTCTTCTAGCAGTATGTGGAGAAATATTTAGAGAAAAACAAAGATAAGTTCCTAGAGAGTTTGATAAACAAGGGTGCTAGAGTCCCTTACAACTTTGATGTGGACAAAAAGATTAAGAAGCAAGGGCCATCTCAAGAGGAAGAGCTCAAGGAACTTAAGAGCATAGTGGCAAGGATGATGGCACCTAAGAATTCATTTTCACTGGATTCAATTTGTCCTAATCCTTTTGATAAGAGTGTTGACATGAAAGAGTTCCCTAGAAATGTTGAAATTCCTCAATATGACAAATATGATGGGAATAGAGATCCGCATGATCATGTGCACTAGTTTTATACCACAAGTTTTGAGTTCCACCAAGATGACTCGTATCTTATGAGATTATTCCCAAGGAGTTTAAAAGGTCAAGCAATGAAATGGTTCACCAATATAACTTCCCCCATCAAAACTTTTAAAGATCTTATTCATAGATTTGTTCAACATTTTGCATACAACCTCTCAAGATCAATCACTATGTTGGACTTATGCAATTTAAAACAAAGTCAAGGGGAATCCTTTGTTACTTTCTTGCAAAGGTGGAGACGACAGTGCTCTCGATATTCTAGAACCATTCCTAAAAATGAAAAGATTGATATCTTTGTTAGCAATTTGGTTCCTAAAATGCAGTATGAAGTTAGAAAGATAGTTTTTGATTCCTTTGATACCATGGTTGAAACCGTATGTAGGATTGAAGATGTTTTAAAAGAACAAGTTGTTTTGACCAAACATGGAAACAACAATAACAATGGTCAAAACAAAAACAACCCTAACAAGGATAAGGGAAGGAACTCGTAATGAAATAAGAACAAACAAGTGGTTAATGATGGAGTTGTGGACTCCTCCCAACACAAGGATCAAAATGTGCTCCACTTGTCTAGTGTTGTGCAAGCCATGAAGCTCAATACATCTAATCAACAGGAGAATAAGCCAAGATACAAAGATAAGCCTAAGAGAGAAAGACGTCAATTTGCAAAACTTGGTGATTCATATTAGGATATTTTGAAGATGATCATTGCCAACAATCTTGCACATCCTCAAGATCCTGTGAAATTTCATATACCTGATGTTAAGCCACATTGGTGGGATGAGAAGGCCTTTTGCATATTTCACAATGGTATTGGACATAACATTGAAAACTGCTACAAGCTCAAGCATATTATTCAAGATCTCATTGAGAATGGAAAGCTTAAGGTATATGGATTGAACACTAATGCCGATCATAAGGCATTAACCGAACCATTTCGCAAATATGAGAAGGGGGAAACCTCTAAAGTTAAGAATGGTAAAGCTAAGATCAACTACACTTACACAGATGCGGAGAATACTATCAACATGCTTGGATTTGTAGAAAAAAATATCAACATGATGAGTGGTAAAGATCCATATGGTTATGATCTAGATGTGGACTCTCCTCCTGTCTTTGATGAAGAACCCGTTGTGGTGCTAAGGGGTCCCAACTCTAGAGTGTCATCGCAAGCCCTCAATGCTGTCACACGACGTCAAGGTCCTATTGTCATTAGAGGACCCAATTCAAGCCAATCAAGTAAAGCTAAGAAAGTGGCATCCAAGAATGTCACCTTAAATCCAACAGTTAATCCAAAGTCAAGCTATAGTATTTTTGATCAGTTACAAAGAACCCTAGCTCAGATTTTGATCTTTGAGCTCTTAGAGTTGTCCCTGAGACATAAGAAAGTCCTTGAGGATGCTTTGTACATGATGAGCATCCCCAACAACTTAGATGTCGATCAATTCCAGAACATGGTTAATCACATTGCTAGCCCTCATTACCTTACCTTTTCAGAGGAAGATGATAAAGCTTTAAGCCACCCACATAATCTCGCCCTTCATATTGAAGTCATGATCCATAAAACCTATGTCAGGTGTGTGCTAATAGATGGGGGTGCTAGGCTTAATATTTTTTTTTTGACAAATAGAGGCCTTTACTATTAATATAAATATTAAAGTACAAAATTCACAAAAAAAAGGGTCGGGGGAAAAAAATTCACCCTGCAAGTTCACACGGCGCCTAGGCTTAGCGTAGCCTAAGAGGCTGGGCTAAATATTTATTCATTTAGTTTGTTGCAATAGTTGGGTTATTTTGACAAGGTTATAGATACAAGGAAAAGGATTACCATCAAAGCCTATGATGAGGTAGAAATAAGTTCCAAGGGGTTGGCCATCCTTCCTATTAGGATTGGCCCTGTTGAAAAGGATATTTTATTTTAAATAGTTGATGTTGGTCCTCTTGTGTATAATATCTTACTCGGTAGACCATGGATTCATGATATGCAAGTAGTGTCATCTACCTACCATTAATGTGTTAAGTTCCCCTACAATGGAATAGAGGTTTGTATACCTAGGGATAACACTTTGTCTATTAACTCAATTTCAGCAGGGGCTCATGTTCCCCTTAATAGAGAAGCAGAAGATTTTGATACAACTTTAGCTGAGTGTAGAGACAAGCTCAATTCCATAGATCTTGGCATGGGGGGTATCAACTCAACTCCCTCACAACACTACCAATCTTGCCCCGATCTTACAGAAAGAATTCACAACAAAAGAAACCTTCTTCTTCAGCTATGACATTGTTTGGCATATTTGTAGAGTCCTCTATGCCTATCCAAGATGAGAAAGAAGAGACATTTGTTAGAGACTGGATCTGTAGAGAAGAGAAATACATGCATAATGAAAACTCTTCTCCCTCTCCTAAGGCTTATGGAAGAGGGTATACCTTCCTTAAGAAGATGGGCTATCCTAGACATGGCCCTCTTAGTCACAGATTAGATGCTAGAGTCGAACCTCTTGATCATGCTCTTTTTAGATGCAAGTCTAAGAAGATGGTTGGCCTAGGATTTGAGAATTATAAAAAGAACACTAATCCTATCTTTGAGGTGTCAGATAGCGATGATAAACCAAAATATGTTCCTAATTTGATAAATCAGCAAGACATGTGTGAAGATTGGGTCCCTTCCACTAATCTCCTTTGGGGAGATTCCAATATTCTGGTCACTCATGCATCAGTTGCAACTTTAGAACAAAATGAATCATATAGTAAAGATCCTCATAGAGAATGCCAGTGTAAGAATCTTGCTCATTTAATGGAAATAAAAGGTGTTACCTTTGATGAAATGAAACCTTCCACATCAAGATGCCCAATGTCGCGCCCCGCTAGGGAACCCAAGAGGACAAGCCAACTAACAATGAAGAGATGTGAATATATATATTTTTTATGAAATATTATAACTAATCTAAGTCCTCACAGGTTCCCTAACACTACTATTAAAGAAACATAATCTAATCTATTCATTTACCAATTAAGGCATTGATTGATTAAATAAGTTTGCAATTCATTCCTTTACTCTTAACATTAAGTTACATGTATAGTTTTGCCATCAATCCTAATATTTTTACATGCATCCATGTGAGTTGTCCTTTACTAAACTTATGTCATTATTTACATTATTCATTAAGCATTCAGGTGAAAGATAAACATTCGATGGATATGCAATGCCCTATATACTTTATTATTTAATACGCATTTGTGAAACATAGTAACCATAATCCAATATTAAATTCTATAACTATTTATTCATAGATTTGTTACCGATTTTTGATACCAAACTCAATCAGGTGGAGTTGTTATGTTTGTGTGTGAATTAAGGTAAATTCTCAGTTCTGTTGGATCACATTCATATGCATAGAGAAAAGAGCAGAAGAGTACATTATTACATCACATCATGTAGTGCTGTCCTAAAGGAGTGCAAAGTGAAAAAATTGTTAAAAAACAATCTTTATTGAAAAAATAGTCAAATATTGTCTCACATAAGCCATGAGACTAACCATCATAATGCACATGAAAGGAATAGTATACATTTCTAGACACTATGAAAGTAAGGCAGAAGTAGTATAGGGTGACTCGTCATTGCCTGGATGATGAGCCCGACTTGTGTTGCTTTGCTTGGTTTTTTATCCTACTGCTTGCCTTGCATCCAACTCGTGCTTCCTTGTTCCTCCCATCCCTACATTTAAAATTGACAAAATGACGTTAGATCAATGATCTAAGCAATAACGGGTCATCATATGCTACATGTACCCACATCTACAAACATACAACATGCTCTTCACATGCATAATAACAGCTAGCTAATCACGGATGTATGAGAAAACAACGAATATCAAAAGCAAGATCCATATGCTCATTTGTATCTGACAAGTTTGTTTCATGTGAAGGGGTAGGTACACAGTTATTATTTATCAATATGTGGGATCAAGTAGGCTCCCACAAGGGTCGATCCCAGCATGTCGATAAATAATAAACATGCAGCTCTAAGTCATATTTTGTGCATAATATAGCAACATGTTCAATCAGTGCAAGAGAAATCAATTTCTGTAGTAAGGATAACATGATACAACAATCTGATGATAGCAGTGATGTGACAGTAGTAAGATAACATTTCAGATATGATCAACATAAATTTGAAACACTGACACATATCATGAAAAACATGGGGACAACGTTCTATCAATTATGGAGGCATTTTTTGAGAGGGCATTCAATATAAAGCAATGATATAGCAGCTAAAGGTAGCAGGTAAATAACAGTGTTGTCACTCAAGACCAAAAGGCAAGCATAAAAAATCAAGGACAACGTATGTGGAAAATAAACACATAGCTGAAGCTCAATGATAGTGTACAACTACACGATGTTGAAATTACAAAAGCCTTTCAAATAATTCTGTAGTAGCAACATAACCGTCTGCAAAGTGGCATTTCATTGCATTAAAGACCATTTCTAGCAAACATACAAAGAAAAAGAGCATGAAGATTGCGATAACAGGGTTCCCATACATCAGATTTGTCTTTCCATACTCCTACAACATCAACATCCAGATGATCAAGAGATATAACACCAAAGACAATTAAGAAAAGGAGTTGCTGCGTTGTGTGATTAAGTTCTGAGAACAGATATAAAGAGTGTTGAACACATAAATGCCAAAATATAAATTCCAAGAGACAAGCATCTATTGGCCCATTGTTTGTGATTAGCGGCTCAAACCATTGACAAAAGCATGTTAATAGCAACATATTCTTGAAGATAGTCAACAATATAGACCATGGACTTCAAATGGCATCAACGTAACAATGTCTATGTTGCTCTTACCAAGACAACATGTAGTGTTGAAGACTTAGAGGAAAAAAAAATGCTCATAGTACAGTGACGAAGGTATAAATTTAATGAAGATTGCAAGGTGAAGGTATGCCAAAAATTTACAAATGTGGTGACGCTATCAAGGTAATTTTAAGCCCTTATTAAATAAATGAGAGGTTTCAAGTTGCACGATATTATAAATATCTCCAAGGAAAGGATCAATAAACAGAAATACAAACTCAGTGGTCAATTTCATAATCATGTATTGTTCCAGCAAAGACAATCACAGAGTATATAGCAGATGGAAAAATCTTATGATTACCGCTCAGAAGCGGAAACCTGGATTTTTCTTCAAAATCCTCATGTAGTACACAATGAGTTTGAGAATCCATAAAATTTTAAAGAGGGCATCATGTGCAAGCTGTAAGTCATTGCATTTGCAAAAAAGTATAGCAGTTTCAGAGATAGTTCTTATTTTCAAGGTGTATACTCTCAGGTACCAATACTGAAATTTCTAAAAGGAAATGAAGTAGATAGAACAGTAACAGAAACACTCCACAAGATCAAAAACAAGGACATAGCAAACACCAATGTCGAGTGACAGAGACAACACATGATATTTTTATCTCATCCAATCAGCAACAATGAGAAAGAACACATAGGACATATCAGTTCAAGCTGGGCCCTTGTTTAACTTATATTTTGAATCTTCAGTTCCTCCTCTTAGTTATACTATCTATTTCCTAAAAACTGCAAAGAATGGAGTTTTTGCTGTAGGATTTTTGTCAATGAAGCCGAAACATATCAACATATTAAGTGTACATGAAATAATTGTGGATTCAACAAGGATTCAGCTTGCATTCTCAAAGTCTATAGGTACTAAAAAAAAAATGAACATGACTTGAAGTTGCTACATGCTGTAATAAAGCACAATTATGGAAGATGACCAGTTATATTAGAGGATGTCAAATATAAAATAAAATAGGTCATCCAAATGGAATTTCAACTTCCAGTAGTAACAGAGCACCATTGAATGTTAATCACAAGAAGAGGGTCACAAGAAAAGTGCAGAAAATAGACTTTATTTTTTTTGCAATTGTGTAAAGTCTTCATTTTCTAAGATCTTTCAGAGACATTTTCAAACTTTTAAATGATTCTCATATACCAGAAGTAATGACTGCAGAGAAAAGATATTTATTTTGTGAAGTTTCAAACTTGCAAAATAAATAAATAAATAAAAAATGCCCAGAGCTAGTACATATAAATTTCAGATCAGAGATAGCTGAAGAGTTTTATAAGTCTCTCAGAGTTTTTGTTTTGAGTTGCAAGGGTTTGAATTCAGAGGTTTGTAGTTTGCATAAGGAAAGGATGCATCAAGCACATGAAATTTTTTCATGAATTGAATCTTTGATGTGCATCATCAAAAATAATGGATTCAGCCCGTTTTTAAGCAAGGAAGTCTTCATTTATGCTATGAAGTTTCAGATATGGAAAAATGGAGAAAACAAAACATACATTTCCAGATTTTTGAGCAAAGAAGCAAAGAATTCTACAGTTGTTTTGTCAAGTTTCGGACTTACAAAAAACAAAGAAGTGGATCCTATAAAGATGCAGCAAGCTTTTCACCTTTCTCTGAATTTAAATGCCAAAGATGCTTGAATAAAAAAAAAATACAAGGATGATTGGGAAGAGAAGTGTTACGAGTTGCATTCATTGTGGATGGAAGGTCATTTAAAGAATCCCAATTGGTATCCGTCCAGGGTTGTAGAAAAGGGCCTTGGGCATGAGTATATTGTTGCTGAGAGTGATGAACTGTTGAGAAATCTTATATAAAAATAGAGAGCTTGGAATATCGAAATACCTGCAGATAAAGCATCAAAAGATCTTCAAAGAGTTCCAGCAAACTCTAGTAATGGCGGCACCCAGCAAATACTGAGACTCAGAGAAAAGAATGCATCCAGGTAAAGGTTGCAGCCTATTCAAGGCCTTTCAAAAAACTCAGAATTTCCACATTTTTCCAGAACCCCAGCTCTTCATTGAAATCCCCAGACAAAGTTCCAGCTGCAAAGAGAAGGTTGTGCTAAAAATGGAACGAAGGGAGTGGCTTCACTGCCTGAGCAAGCCCTCAAGAATCAGGAAAAGCCATCAAGCATAATAAAGAATAAAAATCTTCATCAACAAACCCTCATTTTTCCATGGCGGTGGCGCCCAGGCAAAGTTCATGCAAGAGAAAGTGAGAAAGCAAAAAAGAATAAAATGTGAAGTTTTTTTAGGGTTTGAATACCCTTTTCTATTCTCATCGCCAAGGGAAAGCCTTGTTGCCTTATTATTTTCTTTCGAAGTCTTGAGAATTTTGAAGGGCTAAAAGGTGGCTGGACAGGCCAAATCCGACCCAGAAGTAATTGCTTTCAAAATGCAGTTGGCTTTGAAAATGCATAAATATGAGTTGAAGACTCATTGTTAAGGGAGTTCTTCTTCCCTTTGGCTTGAGGTTTTGTAACTTGTTCTAAGTTCTTGACAGAGGTAAAGAGATTTTGTAACCCATTTCAGAGAAATATTCAGATTCGTAACACCTTTGACTGTGAAAGATAGCTTATGCCTTCTCAATTTTTTAGATTTGTGTATCACATGGTGCCTTGTTCAGAGATTTATATGATCCTTTGCAGGTTGAAAGTAGTACTAAATCAGTTTTAGATTGTGAGAAAACCAACTCCTTTTAGGAACTGATATTTTTAGTCTTCTTACAAATTTCTTATGCAGGGATTGTGTCATTGAGTTGTGTGTTCGAGCTTATCTTTACTTGTTCTCTTGTGTGTTAGATACCTGTTAGATTTCAAAGACTTAATATTTTGGTGCATCACCTTTAGGAGGTTAGATTTCATTTTTATGTTTCCTTCTATCCCTTTTCCTTGGCAAAAAATCATAGTTTAAGGAAGTATTAGGTGAGGTGCCATCAAGAACCAGCTTACTCTGGAGGTCAACTCCCAATATCTGAGCCCACAATTAGGGGAGCTTTCCTATGTATCACTAGATTGTTGAGTTTACTCAACAGGGTGCAGATTTTAGTGATAACAATTTTTGGCATGCCCGATGGGACACTGTGACTGATTTCCTGTCCTTAGTTATAATATTTTTCTGCTGTTAATGTGTACAGCAGTATTTTCATCCTGAAAGAGGTTTAAAAAATTACACATTTGGCAACTCTGAGCTTTGGAAAAGAAGAACCAGTAGATTACAGCATATGAGAAGAGTGCAAACAAGGAGTAGCTCTTCATCTTTTGACTATTTACAACTGTCTCCACCCAGGAGAAGAGGGAGAGAAGCTAAAAAGGTAAAAAAGACATTGGTTTATACAAGAAGAACCAAGTCTACACCTCCTGCAGCAAGAGTGCATACCGCTGTTCCAGTTTTTACTGCCCCAAGAAGTCAAGTTTTACAGATTCCAATGGCACTACAACGGAACCAGCCTTTTGTTTCATTCAATCAAGGCAGCCCAATAAATCTTGCTCAACATGATGTCATTCCTATTGCTACATTAAAAATTCTACCATATTTTAGTGGCGAAGATCAAACCACCCTAGTTGAGCACATAAAAGACGTAGCCAATCTTTGTGCCCTGCATCATGTTACAGAGGATAATGTTGCTGTCAGGTTGTTAGCCGCGTCTTTCAAAGGAAAGGCTTTGCAATGGTTTAGAAGGCTAGCAGTGGGTTCTATTACTGATTGGGACCAACTGGGTACAGAACTTTGCAAGTTCTTTAAAGCTAAATCAGACCATCTATCTTTGGTGGAGCAATTTTCAACTATCAAAAGGGCTCGCTATGAATAAATAGCAGATTTCAACTTTCGCTTCCAAAGGACATGGGAGAGAATCCCTCAAACGGTAAGACCCTCTGCTGATCATGCTTTCTTATATTATTTGAGGGCTTTCAATAGTGATATAGCATTTATGATACAATCAATGGGAGGGGTTACGCTTCTAGGTGCTTATGATATGGCCATTAGAGCGGAAAACAGCCTTATACAAGCTGGAAAAATTGCCCCAAGACCTCCTGTGCCAATTTTTCCAATAGCACCTGTAGTTCAGTCAATGATACCTTTGCAAACAGCCCCTTTAGCTGTTATTCTGGCTGCACCAGCATTACCAGCACCTAATAATTAGTCCAATAGGCATGAAAATGTTATACCAACTCAGTCTATCAAGTTGCAAGAGATTAAGAGTATTCTACAAAATTTTGGTAATGAGATTGTCAATATAAAAAAGCAGCAAAGTCAGGGGTATAAGCCTTACCAGCCACCTTTGTAGCAAAATCAGAATAATAGGCCACCATATCAGCCCAACTACCAAGGGAAAAGGCAGAATTTTAACACCAGACCATATCAGCCTTATAACCCCAATGTTGCTAGCTCTTCAAAAGAGCTTATACCCACTCAGAACAATTTGGCTCAGGATTACGAATGGTGCTTTCTATGTAATTAGCCACATAATCAGAATGCTTGTACAAATGGTATTATCAACCAAGCTTTAATGGTTCAAAATAGCCTAGGTTTGCAGACAAATGCTTCTGATGAGCCCTCTAATCATCATCAGGAAGAACAACAGCCAGGGGCAACTCTTATGAAATGGCAGGATGAGGACTTTTGGGGAGTAAACCAACAGGTTCTTGCTATTTTAGATAACACAAGGAGTAAAAAGAGAGCAGTAGAGGTGGAACAGCAAGTTGTTAGGCCAACTAATACTGAGAATGTTCGGATTCTCCCAAGAGAACAACCTTCATCAAACAAGGGATAGCCTATAAATCCGATACAACCAATACAACAAGTTTCCCATAATGCAAAAAATATTGCAACAAAGTTTCAGCCTAAGGTTAGTGCCACTTCTTTCAATATTATGGATCATATGAAAAAAGAAAACGTATCTATCTCCATATGGGATTCCTTGACCATTCCAGGCCAAAAGGACCTTTTGCAATCAACTTTATCTGATTTAAGTCTTTCTACTAAGCCCAAAAGTGAGGAGGCCAAAATTGTAATGACTAACACTATTATAAAAGAGAAAGAACAACAAGTTCCAGTAGTTAAACCCCCACCATTTTACGTATCCTTGATCATAGGAAACCACCTAGTACATAACTGCATGATTGAATCAGGTGCTAGCAGCTTGGTGATGCCCAAACAGATCGTGGACAAGTTGGGAATCAAGTATGAGCCACTTGAAAAGGGAGTTGTGCAATTAGACGGTACTGCTGTTAATACCATAGGTGTCATTAAAAGTCTGAGCTTAACTCTGCAGGCTTGCCCAAACTTCTCTATCCCACAAGACATTTACGTCATAGAATTGCCTCCATACTTTGCGATATTCTTATCAAGGGATTTTACAGCCAAGATTGGGGGTTATTTGTCTTCAGATTGGTCTCATATGCTGTTTAGAACCAGGTATGGCACCAAAGTTACCATAAAATCTGAGCCTATTGCCAAGGATCATGTT
>MU224270.1:1200904-1217319 GCA_018584345.1 Thuja plicata
TATTCCCCATCAAACACACTTCATGGGTCTCCAACCTTGTGCCAGTTAGAAAAAAGAATGGGGAGATAAGGTTGTGTGTAGATTTTTGAGATCTAAATAGAGCCTCGTTGAAAGACCGACACCCCTTTCCTTCTATGGAGAAGATCCTTCAAGTAGTCTCAGGATCTGAGAGGTTTTCCTTGTTGGATGGGTATTCCGGTTATAATCAGATTTTAGTAAGGGAGGAAGACCAGTACAAAATAGCTTTTACCACCAAGTGGGGTAGCATGGCATACAGAAAGATGCCCTTTGGTTTATCTAATGTTGGGGAAACTTTTCAGAAAGCCATGGACATGGCTTTTGACAAACTGATGTTTAAAATTGTTTTAGTGTACCTGGATGATATCACTGTTTTTTCCCGGGAAGCAAAAGAACATTTAAAACACCTAAGGTAGATTTTTGAAAGATGCAGAGAATTTGGGATATCTCTTAATCCAAAAAAATGTGTGTTTGCTATCCATGAGGGCAGATTGCTTGGTTATGTGGTGTCTAAACAGGGTATCACTATTGATCCTGACAGAATAACAACAATTTTGGCTCTTTCCTTACCAGCGCATAAGAAAGGTTTGCAGAGTTTCATTGGTTGAATAAATTTTGTTAGGCAGTTTATCCCAGATATTGCAGATTTGTTAAGTCCACTAACAACCATGCTAAGAAAAAATACGCCATTCAGCTAGACTAAAGATAGGAAAAGGAGTTTTGAGCTGATTAAAAAGGCACTTGCAGCAGCACCTACACTCATAAATCCTGATTTTTCTAAGGATTTTGTTCTATATGCCTATGGAGATATTGATTCTATCTCAGCCATGTTAGTTCAGCGCAACGATGAAGAGCTGGAACATCCAGTGGCTTTTTTCAGCCAAGGACTTAAAGACTACGAACTTAGGTATTTGTTTGCGGAAAAGCATGTTCTTGCTGTTATTAGGAGTTTGAAAAAATTTAAGCATATGTTATCTAATAACAAGATTTTTCTAATGGTGGCTCATCCGAGCGTGAAATATTTCCTTTTAAGTAAGGATTTAAGTGATAAGAGAGCTAGTTGGGTGACTAAAGTGATGGAATATGATGTTGAGATCAAAGTCACCAAACTAATCAGGGGAAAAGGGCTATGTGAACAACTTGCTCATGACATAAGTAGTAAAGAAACCAGAGGACAAGAAGCTGTCCTAGCTATACAGGATGATGGACAAACCATTTTAGATTCCACCACAAGTTGGGTACAACAAATGACTCATTTTCTATAGACTGGTGAATGTCCACAAGGTTTGGATAAAGCAAAAAGGAGATATTTTAGACTACAGTCCATCCCTTATGTTTTATTGAATAATATTATTTTTAGAAGGGACTTCAATGGCATCCTCTTAAGGTGTGTTGAAGTTGACAAAATGGACAAGGTGTTGCATGAGTTTCATAATGGGCTAGCTGGAGGTCACTTCTCACCTACAACAATAGCTCTTAAGGTAATGAAGGGTGGCTATTATTGGCCCAATCTATTCAAAGACGCACACCTATGGGTTAGGAGATGCAAGGAGTGCGCACTATTTGTTGGTAAATAGAAGTTGGCAGCCTTACCCTTGCAACCAATATAGGTTGAACAACCCTTTATGAAGTGGGGTTTGGATTTTATTGGGGTAATAAACCCACCGTCTAGTGCCGGTCACAAATGGGTGTTAACGGCAACGGACTATTTCACTAAGTGGACCAAGGCGGTGGCACTTAAAGAAGCTAATGAAACTGTTGTCCTAAACTTCTATGAAGAACTGGTTTTCAGGTTTGGTGTTCCTAAATCCATCATCTCAGATAATGCTTTGGCATTTGTAAGTTTTAAAATTTCTGATTGGGCTGTAAGGAATGGAATTTATCTTAATACGTCTTCAAATTATTATCTGCAAGGCAATGGCCAAGCGGAGTCTACTAACAAAAATATGATCAGAATCATCAAAATGACTATGGAGGGTAACCAGAGAGCATGGCATACCCAACTAAAATCAGCCTTGTGGGCTGATCGAATCACGCAGAAAAGATCAACAGGGCAGTCCCCTTTCAAACTTGTTTATGGAAAAGAGGCTCGGTTAACTATCTCACTAGAGCTTCCAGCTCTTGACTTGGCAGATCAGCTTGATATGATAGAAAAAGAGCCATTAACTGTGAGATTGGCACAGCTGGTTGAGCTGGAAGAAGTGAGGACAGCAGCTTTAAGGACCATTGAGCATAATCAAGCTTAGATGAAAAGGTCTTTTGATAAAAGGGCATCTCCAAGAGTTTTCCTGGAAGGAGATGTAGTGCTGAAATGGGATGAACGCAAAAGAAAGCCTGGAAATCATTCCAAGTTTGATGCTTTTTGGAGCGGGCCTTATATTGTCTCAAAATGTAAACAACATAATGTCTTTCAGCTTTCAAAGTTGGATGGTAGCATGGAGTGAATCCCAGTCAATGAGATTCATCTCAAGCACTGCTTCTGAGGTAGGATCTAGCCTTATATATATTGCAGGAGTTTAGTTGTTCAATAAGTGCCTTGGCACAATAGTTTTCTTGTAGTTTTCAACTTTCCCTAAGTGCTGTCTAGCATAGCTAGTTAGTTTGGTTTCAGTTTTCTAGCTTTCAAAGAGGTTTTCAGAAGGGTTCTCAGTCAATCAGAGGTTACAGGTGAACAGGAATGTCTTGTTGTAGCCCTTCCTAACTCACGGGGAATACCTATACAACTCATGCCAGTAAATTGATGTTTTACTGTCATAAATCAGACACCTACTCTCAATGAATTAGGAAAGGCTACAACAGAAATATACAGAAAATATTGCTAATTCCGTCCAAACTGGTTGAATATACATATATAATTTATGATAGGGAAGTGTCATACTTTCCCATCACAACCCATACACCCATATTCAGGCAGTTCAAAATGTTTAATCAGTTTTGCAAGTGGAATTCAGGTTGCCAGTATGTTTTCTTAATGACTCTATGCCCAATGGATAGTTCAGGAAGCTAGTCTTAATGTTTAGCAGGCAAACATTTTGCAGATGTCGCCAAAAATGTTATCGATTTTCGGTACCAAACTCAATCAGGTGAAGTTGTTATGTTTTTGGGTGAATTAAGGTAAATTATTAGTTATTTTGGATCACATTCATATGCATAGAGAAAAGAGCAGAAGAGTACATTATTACATCACATCATGTAGTGTTGTCCTAAAGGAGTGCAAAGTGAAAAAATTGTAAAAAAACAATCTTTATTGAAAAAATAGTCGAATATTGTCTCACACAAGCCATGAGACTAAACATCATAATGCACATGAAAGGAATATTATACATTTCTAGACACTATGAAAGTAAGGCAGAAGTAGTCTAGGGTGACTCGTCATTGCCTAGATGACGAGCCCGACTTGTGTTGCTTTGCTTGGTTTTTTATCCTACTGCTTGCCTTGCATCCAACTCATGCTTCCTTGCTGCTCCCATCCCTACATTTAAAATTGATAAAATGACATTAGATCGACGATCTAAGCAATAATTGGTCATCATATGCTACATGTACCCGCATCTACAAAAATACAACATGCTCTTCACATGCATAATAATAGCTAGCTAATCATGGATGTATGAGAAAACAACGAATATCAAAATCAAGATCCATATGCTCATTTTTATCTGACAAGTTTATTTCATGTGAAGGGGTAGGTACACAGTTATTATTTATCGATATGTGGGATCAAGTGGGCTCCCACAAGAGTCGAGCCCAGCATGTCGATAAATAATAAACATGCAGCTCTAAGTCATATTTTGTGCATAATATAGCAACATGTTCAATCAGTGCAAGATAAATCAATTTCTGTAGTAAGGATAACATGATACAACAATCTGATGATAGCAGTGATGTGACAGTAGTAAGATAACATTTCAGATATGATCAACATAAATTTGAAACACTGACACATATCATGAAAAACATGGGGACAGTGTTCTATCAATTATGGAGGCATTTTTTGAGAGGGCATTCAATATAAAGCAATGATATAGCAGCTAAAGGTAGCAGGTAAATAACAGTGTTTTCATTCAAGACCAAAAGGAAAGCATAAAAAATCAAGGACAACGTATATGGAAAATAAACACATAGCTGAAGCTCAATGATAGTGTACAACTACACGATGTTGAAATTACAAAAGCCTTTCAAAGAATTATGTAGCAACAACATAACCATCTGTAAAGTGGCATTTCATTGCATTAAATACCATTTCCAGAGAACATACAAAGAACAAGAGCATGAAGATTGTGATAACAGGGTTCCCATACTTTAGATTTATCTTTCCATACTCCTACAACATCAATATCTAGACGATCAAGAGATATAACACTAAAGACAATTAAGAAAAGGAGTTGCTACGGTGTGTGATTAAGTTCTGAGAACAGATATAAAGAGTGTTGAACATATAAATGCCAAAATATAGATTCCAAGAGACAAGCATCTATTGGCCCATTGTTTGTGATTAGCGGCTCAAACCATTGACAAAAGCATGTTAACAACAACATATTCTTGAAGAAAGTCAACAATATAGACCATGGACTTCAAATGGCATCAACTTAACAATGTCTATGTTGCTCTTACCAGGACAACATATAGTGTTGAAGACTTAGAGGAAAAAATAATGCTCATAGTACAGTGACGAAGCTATAAATTTAATTAAGATTGCAAGGTGAAGGTATGCCAAAAATTTACAAATGTGGTGACGCTATCAAGGTACTTTCAAGCCCTTATTAAATAAATGAGAGGTTTCAAGTTGCACGATATTATAAATATCTCCATGGAAAGGATCAATAAACACTAAAGACATAAATAGGAATACGAACTCAGTGGTCAATTTCATAATCATGTATTGTTCCAGCAAAGACAATCACAGAGTATATAGCAGATGGAAAAAATTTATGATTACCGCTCAGAAGCGGAAACCTGGAGTTTTCTTCGAAATCCTCATGTAGTACACAATGAGTTTGAGAATCCACAAAATTTTATAGAGGGCATCATGTGCAAGCTGTAAGTCATTGCATTTGCAAAAAAGTATAACAGTTTCAGAGATAGTTCTTATTTTCAAGGTGTATACTCTCAGCTACCAATACTAAAATTTCTAAAAGGAAATGAAGTAGACAGAACAGTAACAGAAACACTCCACAAGATCAAAAACAAGGACATAGCAAACACCAATGTCGAGTGACAGAGACAGCACATGAGATTTTTATCTCATCCAATCAGCAACAATGAGAAAGAACACACAGGACATATCAGTTCAAGCTGGGCCCTTGTTTAACTTATATTTTGAAGCTTCAGTTCCTCCCCTTAGTTATACCATCTATTTCCTAAAAACTGCAAAGAATGGAGTTTCTACTGCAGGATTTTTGTCAATGAAGCTGAAACATATCAACATATTAAGTGTACATGAAATAATTGTGGATTCAACAAGGATTCAGCTTGCATTCTCAAATTCTATAGGTACTAAAAAAAATGAACATGACTTGAAGTTGCTACATGCTGTAATAAAGCACAATTATGGAAGATGGCCAGTTATATTAGAGGATGTCGAATATCAAATAAAATAGGTCATCCAAATGGAATTACAACTTCCAGTAGTAACAGAGCACCATTGAATGTTAATCACAAGAAGAGGGTCACAAGAAAAGTGCAGAAAATAGACTATTTTTTTTGCAATTTTGTAAAGTCTTCATTTTCTAAGATCTTTCAGAGACATTTTCAGACTTTTAAATGATTCTCATACACCAGAAGTAATGACTGCAGAGAAAATATATTTATTTTGTGAAGTTTCAGACTTGCAAAATAAATAAATAAATAAAAAATGCCCAGAGCTAGTACATATAAATTTCAGATTAGAGATAGCTGAAGAGTTTTATAAGTCTCTCAGAGTTTTTGTTTTGAGTTGCAAGGGTTTGAATTCAGAGGTTTGTAGTTTGCATAAGGAAAGGATGCATCAAGCACATGAAAATTTTTCATGAATTGAATCTTTGATGTGCATCATCAAAAATAATGGCTACAGCCCATTTTTAAGCAAGGAAGTCTTCATTTATTGTATGAAGTTTCAGATATGGAAAAATGGAGAAAACAAAACATACATTTCCAGATTTTTGAGCAAAGAAGCAAAGAATTCTACAGTTGTTTTGTCAAGTTTCTGACTTACAAAAAACAAAGAAGTGGATCCTATCAAGATGCAGCAAGCTTTTCACCTTTCTCTGAATTTAAATGCCAAAGATGCTTGCATAAAAAAAAATACAAGGATGATTGGGAAGAGAAGTGTTACGAGTTGCATTCATTGTGGATGGAAGGTCATTTAAAGAATCCCAGTTGGTATCCATTCAGGGTTGTAGAAAAGGGCCTTGGGCATGAGTATATTGTTGCTGAGAGTGATGAACAGTTGAGAAATCTTATATAAAAATAGAGAGCTTGGAATATCGAAATACCTATAGATAAAGCATCAAAATATCTTCAAAGAGTTCCAGCAAACTCCAGTAATGGCGGCACCCAGCAAATACTGAGACTCAGAGCAAAGAATGCGTCCAGTTAAAGGTTGCAGCCTATTCAAGGCCTTTCAAAAAACTTAGAATTTCCACATTTTTCTAGAACCCCAGCTCTTCATTGAAATCCCCAGACAAAGTTCCAGCCGCAAAGAGAAGGCTGTGCTAAAAATGGAACGAAGGGAGTGGCTTTGCTGCCTGCGCAAGCCCTCAAGAATCAAGAAAAGCCATCAAGCATAATAAAGAATAAAAATCTTCATCAGCAAACGCTGATTTTTCCATGGCGGTGGCGCCCGGGCAAAGTTCATGCAAGAGAAAGTGAGAAAGAAAAAAAGAATAAAATGTGAAGTGTTTTTAGGGTTCGAATACCCTTTTCTATTCTCATCGCCAAGGGAAAGGCTTGTTGCCTTATTATTTTCTTTCGAAGTCTTGAGACTTTTGAAGGGCTAAAAGGTGGCTGGACAGGCCAAATCTGACCCAGAAGTAATTGCTTTCAGAATGCATTTGGCTTTGAAAATGCATAAATATGAGTTGAAGACTCATTGTTAAGGGAGTTCTTCTTCCCTTTGGCTTGAGGTTTTGTAACTTGTTCTAAGTTCTTGATAGAGGTAAAAAGATTTTGTAACCCATTTCAGAGAAATATACAGATTTGTAACACCTTTGATTGTGAAAGATAGCTTATGCCTTCTCAATTTTTTAGATTTGTGTATCACATGGTGCCTTGTTCAGAGATTTATATGATCCTTTTCAGGTTGAAAGTAGTACTAAATCAGTTTCAGATTGTGAGAAAACCAACTCCTTTTAGGAACTGATATTTTTAGTCTTCTTACAAATTTCTTATGCAGGGATTGTGTCATTGAGTTTTTTGTTCAAGCTTATCTTTACTAGCTCTCTTGTGTGTTAGATACTTGTTAGATTTCAAAGACTTAATATTTTGGTGCATCACCTTTAGGAGGTTAGATTTCATTTTTATGTTTCCTTCTATCCTTTTTCCTTTGAAAAAAATCTTAGTTTAAGGAAGTATTAGGTGAGGTGCCATTAAGAACCAGCTTACTCTGGAGGTCATCTCCCAATATCTGAGCCCGCAATCAAGGGAGCTTTCCCATGTATCACTAGATTGTTGAGTTTACTCAACAGGGTGCAGATTTCAGTGATAACAAGATTCATTAATTCATAATAGTTTTCCACAACCATACATCAAGAGATAGCACATTCATTTGTAAATACATTATTTCATACTAAGTCTAAGATCATTTCTTGGATACCAAAAGTAATAAAAGGTATGTGAATAAGTACCCTAAACAATTATCTTTTCATATTGATAACATATAATATTTTCCCTTTCCTTTTTCCTAGATCTACCCATTCCCTTATACGTTTCTTTGAATTACATTGATATACATCATATCATCAGATTAAATTATTTACAAGAGATTTCTTTTACAAGTGTAGACATCCAAAAATATTAATATTATTATTAATATTATTTTCCCTCTTATTCCTCTAACTATTTAATTCAATCAATTAAATAGTTTCATTTACTAGTATTTATCAATAGCTTAAATACTATTCTAATGTATTTCATTTAAATACATTTGTCTCATAAAATCTCCTTTTTAATAAATTTATATTTATTAAATCCTCCATATTCCCAATTCTTTTAAATCATGATTTATTCAAATCTAATTTGAATTATAATCTAAACCCTAGCTAGGAACCTATTAATCCAACCTAGACAACCTACCCTATTCCTACCCTACTCCAATCACTAATTTCCTAAGTATATTTACTCACATAACTATCATTTAATCATGCTTAATGGGTGATTCCTAACCCTTTTAAGGCTAATAGAATGCTCACCCACATGGGGAAATTCTCTCCAAAATGGGCACCCATCCCTCTTAATTTCTTCTTACAACTTTGTCTCCCACTTGGAAATGTTGAGCCACTCAACATTTAATGCCAAGTTTGACTCAGAATTGGTCATCCCCTCAAAGCCTGTGTCCCTTATGTGGCTCTTATGTGGATTCCACATAGATGCCACATCATCTCAGCCTCTTCCTCTCTCCCAAAACTCTATAAATTGAGGCCTTCTCCTCTTCATTTTACATCTCTCATTTTTGCATTGTTATTATGCTAACATAGCTCTAGATTTCATGTTTTCATATGCTTTTAGTCTTTCATGCTTAATTCACATAGATATCACATGTTAGGCTTAAATTTGGTGAATGAATCTTAGTTCAATCTAGTATATTCATATCATCTTCATAGCTAGTTTAGATCACCATTTGAAGGATTTGAGACTAGTTCCTTATACTAGCTCTTTAATTGCTTCATTTGTTTTCATGCTTGCATTCCATTTGGGGATCCATTATATTTAGTGTGTTTAAGAGAGAATATCTACATTCCATCAAAAGAAAAAATAAAACAAGTTAAATAGGGTGCTTACTTGTTTTAGCTCAATCTGATGTTATGTTGAGCTCTTTGTTGCTTGCTTGCTCTTTCATATACTTTTGAATTGATTGTATGTGCTAACCCACTAATATTTTATGTTTGAGCTTGCTCCCAATAGATTAAAGATTTCACTGTATACATTCTGGCACACTCGGTTGGACCTACATCCCTAAATTCTTCTAACTTCTAGTCTTATTTATTCCAAATTTTTCCAAGCACACGGATCAGCGTCTGTGTTTTACGTAGAGGCATCTACGCAAACGCTGGTTCTCCCTTAACTATCATTTGACGTCTGTGCTTAACCCACATCTACGACCTGGACTGGCATCTTCACCTAGAATTGATTGTTTAAAATTTTCCCTAACATAATTTTTCATCTATCAAGATTTGTTGTGTTTCTTACTGATTTTAAACATTTTAGCATTCTATTTTTTTAGTAGAGATCCATTTTACAAGGTGTTATAATGCTAAAAATTCATCAAAAGAAACAAATCTTGATGGATTCTTAAGGAATGTTATCTTTTTAATGTTTGGAAAGTTTGAAATGGATGAATTTGATTTGATTAAAGACTAGAAAGAAGAAAAAACTAACTTTCCCTGCTATCTTTTGTTGTCTTTTTGTGCTTGCAGGTACGATGACGTTTGCGTAAATGGAGGTTCATGAACCAGTGTCTGTGATTCACAAACCATCATTTTCGCTTAACTGGCATCTACATTTCACAAAATAGCGACTCCGACTGGTATAGCAACTTACTGGTTTTCTGTGTTTTGGGCCTATTTTTAGCATTCTATCATTTTTTTAGGCTAAAAACAAGAACTAGTATTGGCGCCCTGAATTGGCATTTACGCTCTGTCAAATTGTTTTGGTTATTTGCTAACAATTGACTAGTGGTTTTTGTGTTTTCAATGCTTGTCAAAGGCTAAGTTTAAAACTACTAATCAGTTGTCTTGCAACACCGCTTGTCAAAGATATGACTTTGAAACTACTCATATTTGTCTTGTAGGTTGTCTCACATCAAAATCAACCAAATGATTGTGTTTTTGTTAATCATTTTTAGGAACATAGACTAATTAGTTGGATTTTATTGTCTAATCCTAAGTGAGTGTTAGGGCATTATGCTCTCTTCCCTTTTGGGAAGATCAAAAACCTAGACACACTTACTTAGTGTTAAACAATTGAATCTTTTGGGAAAGAACAAAGCTTGTCTTGCATGCTTGTGGAGAAAATGATACTAGATAAGAGAGTATGCTCTTTTCCCCTTTGTAGGAGAATCAGAAATCTAGACTCCTTTTTGTCGCCAATCCAATTTACTTTGAATCCTTTAGATGGGTCTTCTGGCTGAGGAAAAAATATCCTGGAAATGACCCGCATGAGAATGAGGTGTAAGCCACACCACTCTAACTCACGTTAACCAGATTTACTCCTTGGGGTTAAAGACTCGGGAGTCGATTGGAATTTGAGCTTATACTCAGCTCTCATCTAACTTAAGTACGGCCTCACAGTCTCAATCACATTTATGTGACCACTTTTGTCAAGACGCTCTATGGGGCTATATGCCTAAATCATTTTTGCATGGACATAGAGGATACAATAAAATGGAGAACCTTACTAAACACTCTAGGCTTAGAAGCTACTCGGAACACCCTTAAAAGGTCATAATGCTTATGCAAGGAAGATAGTAACTTCCCCAAGATCACTTGTACATTCGTGCCACCCTGAGTGTTTGGAACCAGATAATACAGTGTCATGACTGGAGCCATTGCATGCTTGGTGACGGCCGTATTCTAATTAGCTCTTGTATGTGTGTGTAAGCTTATGAGAAAGTATTTTCATGCTATGCCAATTCCTTAGGTAGATTTTGTGCTTGAAGTGCTTGAAGAACATTGACAAATATAAAACACGAACAAAATACCTAACATTCAAATTTGTCATGTGCTTGTATCCTTCAAGGTTGCTTTGTCCCTTGTCAGATTGTTTTCAAACACATGCTTGTTATTTTCTGGTTTGACTATGCTGAAATTGGTTCTTTCCATGGAACAAATCTATTGAAAATCAGAACAAGATCAAACTTTTGCTAGATTATCAAGACAACGTCCCTTTGCGAAGATTACCTTGGGCTCTAAATTTTAGAATTTGGTCTTTTCTGAGATATTCCCTAAAACCTCCAACTATTCATCCAAGATTAGATCTATTTATAGGACATGACTGATTCCAAGAAGCATAAGAAGGTGAAAACTCTGTTACCACCCGTGCAAAGAGAAGATAAAAACACAACCCGAGAGGCTAGCAAGTACCAACACATCACTGATTCCATCAAACAAGAGATTCATAAATGAGAAGAATTTGAAAAAGTGATCTACAACAACAAGGTTTCTCATTTCATGGGCAAATATCGTCTAAACTCTTCTTTTGTTGGATTTGAACAATATGACTAGTCAGTTTACCACAAAAAATGAAAGTTCCTCCTCTTCTTAAGCTCACTTAGCTTGCATTTTAGGACCTCTCTTAAGTTGTTATCTTTAGGAACATATCACACACTCATCCAAACATGATCTTTCATTAATCAATCCTAATCAGCCTAGCATCATCATAATCATCACCCAAAGCTACCTTGATCACATCCCTCACTTGGTATTACATCCTCCTTTTGAGTTGCTAAAAACCTACATCTTAGTCAAACCCCATCCTTGAATGTCCTTAAACTAAGCATTATTTAGGATAATCCCCTTTTTCTTTTGCAACCTCATCACCTTGATCAAAAGGTCGATCCACATTTGATAGAGAATCCCATCCTCTAATGACCACAAGTCTGTCTTAGGTAGATAATCATATCAATTTGATCTTACATTAGGGAATGCAACCCTTAATACCTGCATACACCAAGTTATCCTTAGATCTTAGGAGCATATTCATTATCCTAAACATATCCTAATTCTAGCATCATCATCCTTAATTTCCTAGGTGCATCCTTGCATACAACTTGCATCTCATATCCCCTTAGGATAGTCATTTCATGCCACCTATCACACAATCCACTAAGAAGAGGAAGAACATGGATCCTAATCTTGTCGCTAGCTCATCTAATCTCGTGACTGAAAACACTAATGCCATGGTTACTTATGCACCTCCACCCAATGATCAAATTGAACATATCTGGGTAGACACTAATGAGACTCCCACCCTAAGTACCATGGAAACATTTATCAACCATCTAGCGCATGTCCACATGGTAAACGCCATGAGTGGATGCAACATCAACCAGGTACTCTTGGACATTCAACAATAAGGACTTCAAATCCTACCTTGGATTATACCTACACTTGTCACATGACCTATGGCAGTTCCAGGGGAACATCCTCATCCCACTAGAAACAAAGTTTTTGATCCACTTCAATAATCCCTACAAGTGGGAACTCTTATCATGCAAGTAGTTGATCCCTCCATTCCACCCTCCATCATGCACACAACACCCTCATCTACCCCAGGAACCCCACCCCCTAATGTCACATTAGCAACACAAAAAATACCCCCTATGGCTATGTAGGCACCTCCGCAAGCCATAGTCACTCCTCTTTCGCAAGAAATCCCAACATTCGTTGCAAACTTTCCACCACCACCAGTTAGCACACAGCAAACCACCATTTCACCCATTCCTACTCAGCCCGTTCAAAGTGCAACAACCAGTTCACAGCATCAAAACACCCAAGTCTCCATGCCTATTCTACCTTTCTCCACCATAGGCATGCCACCTACCAATGCCTATAGCCAACCCTTATTTCTGCAAGGGTCCACTTTTCCTACTCCACTAGCAATGCAATCACAATGAATGCCAGTAGTTCTACCTCAAACGTTGTTCAACCAAAATCCCCCCATATCACAACCATCCATGAATCCCTTTGTCGTACCCCAAATTCCCATCCAACCTATCCAACAACAACAACAACCTATCCAACAAAAACAACCACCTATTCAATAGCAACAATCCATTCAACAACCATCCCAGCAACAACAACTGCAGTAGAAAATCACCAACCCATTCACATCTCAAGCACAACAACAACAACAACAAATCAAACCATTTGCAACTACACAGACCACCATCCAAACTATACAGTAGTTACAACCACAAACGCAGGGGGAAAATCCCCTCATGGCACAACCACTGTAATAGTTTGCTAATCCTTTCATCCAACCCATGCGACAACAACAAACTCATTCCATGAATTACATAGCTATGCCATCTTCCACTGCATCACAAACAATTCCACCTCCACAACAATTCAATGTTCCCACTGGGGGCATTCCACCGCAAAACACCTATCCCCAATCTTATACAGGTGTGCAACAAGCTCATCCCACCTATCCGACACCACAGTAAATACAAGCATATTTCTAGCAGTTGCAACAATCTTATCAAGTGCTAACACCTCCTCCATTGCAATATTCCCCTCAACCACAACTTCCACCACAACAACCCATATATGTTGACCAGTAACCATCATACCAAACACCACAATATCCCCCACAAAATCCTCCATATTCACCATTCAATTCACATTAGGTTCAAGGAAACCATGCCATCACGATTAACAATCCTCCCCCGCAAATCAATCATGAATGGGAGGAAAAGCGGAATGCTCTCAAGGAGCTAAAAGTTGGGACAGAGGCTAAAAAATTCAAGTTTGAAGAGGTATGTCCTTATCCATTTGATCGATCTATCATTTCCATACCCTTCCCCAAGCATTTTGAGACACCCAAATTTGATAAATATCAAGGAAAGGGAGATCCTGTGAGTCATGTGAAAGAATTCTACATGGCCTACCAAGAAGTGGCCTATAGCGATAACTTCCTCATGAGACTATTTCCCAAAATCTTAGGAGGAACTGCTCTTGAGTGGTTCTACAAAATTCCTTATGGCACAGTCTCTACTTTCACAGAATTATCAATAAAGTTTGTGGCCCAATACCCACATAATGTCAAAAATGAACTCTCACTCCTTGACCTATGCAATTCCAAACAAAAGGGAGGAGAGAGCCTGGCCGATTACCTTCAACACTGGCAAGGGCTTACTACAAGGTTGTCTTACCAACCCGCAGAGAAACACCTTATCGAAATCTTCATTAACAACCTCCATCCTAAGCTTTCCTATCACATGTGCATGAACTATATACAAACTTATCACGACATCAGAATCGAAGGTATGGATCTTGAACGAGTTCTTGTAGAAGAGGGTGCCATCAAGCACTACAAAGAGTCCTAGCCTGACAAACATAATACTAATCGATCACGATACTGGAACAAGAATAAGAATACAATAACAGATGGAGCCACTGACACCAAACACGTTCAGGTTGTGGTAGCCAGTCCCAATGCACCTACCCTGACTTATCAACAAGCACCACCACTGTACCCTCAACTTCCTCCCATGTATCAATAGCCCAATCCCGTATATTCCCAACTAATTTACCAGCAAAATATGCACCCTCAAGGCGTGACTATCTATCCCCCTCTGGGGACATCATATCAACACAACTATCAAGGTCCTATGAATCAAACAAATGCTATATTAGTCCCTCATGGATAACAAATACCTTGCACTTCGAATGCGCCACAATGCACATTTACCCCTTTGGGTGAACCCATAGATGTCATCTTCTGCAAGCTGGTCCAAGATAACCAAGTTGTGTATCCCAAAACACAGTCATTTGATGACTCAACTCCTAAGCCAGCTTGGTATAAAGACAACGAGTACTGTGAATACCACCATGTTAAGGGACACGCCACCCTCAAATGCATGAAGCTGAAACACTATAATCAGGATCTCATTGACCACAAGGAGATTGAAGTAGACTCTCCTTCCCAATCATCACCAAATGTTGGCCTTAAAATTTATCAAAATGCATTCCCTAAACACACTTCAAGTACAAGCCCAGGCAATCCTACTTAGTCCTCTGATCAGGGGAAGGGTAAACAAGTGGAAAACGCTGATAGGAAAGATTATACCAATGCATATATCAACTAGGATAATCTCATTGGCTGCATATCCTAAGTCCAGTCCTCTGTCAATGGTATCCATGTCAAGGGTGCTGATAACCAATGCACAATAACCACTTGTAGAGGTAAGATAACAGTTGCATGTGCTGGTCCCGCCCCATCTGCTAGGACCCAATACAAAATTTTGGAACACCTAGGGAATACTCCATCCCAAATTTCCATCCTAGCTCTTCTCCGCACATCACCCACTTATCAAGAGATCCTCAATAAATCCTAGCAAGAATCCCATGTTCCTAGCGACATCAACCTCACTGAATTCCAAAACCTTGTCAGACACCTGTCTGCATCTTGTGGGGCCTCCTTTAAACCAACAGACATGCGCTCAAAAGAAACCGATTATAATCTCCCACTCCATATTGATTTCATGGTTAAATATTTTACCATCAAACCGGTCATGATACATAATGGTTCAACCCTAAACTTGTGTACTCTAAAATTCATAAAATAGTTGGGTTGCACTGAAGCTGATATAACAAATGATGTCATCACAATAAAGGCATAGGACAATCTAGAGTATACTTTTGAAGGCACCATATCATTGCCCATTCAAGCAGACCCAGTTATCCAGGATACATTTGTAACCACCTGAATTTGGTCAGTTCTGACTATGGACCCTATTTTTCCTAAGTGTGATCATACCCCCAATTATGTCATGACAATGTTACATTGGCATAATTCATTTTAAATCAAATTTAATGTCCTAGGTGATTTTTATCACTAAATTATATTAACTATTATAACCATACAATTCAAATCGATTCAAACCATTTAAATCAATTCAAAATCAAATATGGCTATATTATTTAATTATAAAGGAATTAAATAAATCCCTAAATCAAGTATCCACTTGCAAATAACCCATTCCCCTAGCCTATTTAATTTAATTAAAAATGGCTATAGTCCCCTAATTATTAAAAAGCAATAAAATGCTTAAATAATTAAATTCCTATATTTTAAATGAATTAAATAAGTTTAATTCATTTCATTTCTATTCCCTTAAACCCCAACCTAACCTATCTCAACCCATTCCCCCTTGCTAATCTAATCATAATTCTAGTTCTAACCCTAACCCACCTCCTAATGTTGTCACATTCCATTAAGGAATGATTAAAAACTCAACCCACTTTAGAAAGTCAAGGAATCTCAAGATTCCTTCCTCAAGTCCACTTTCTCAAGCATGACTTTCCTAAGGGACCAACTTGCCAAGTTGAATCTTACACCCTACCCATGCTTCTTTAAGGCTTTCATTAATGCCTCATTAATGAAGATGCCTTAAGCCCATGTCTCCTCCATACCTCATTAATGCTCAAGGCATTAATGGCTCTTACACCACCATTAATGAGTCCCTCAACTCATTAATG
>MU224270.1:1232293-1246934 GCA_018584345.1 Thuja plicata
CCTCCTAATTAAACTAGATGAATTAATCTAAAGCATAAAGGAAATCTAAGCTATTATGCCATGATAATGCAACTAAGAAAAGAAATATGCAACTACAATGAAATGCAATGACAAGTCTTCAAAACTTGGATATAGAATGTCTTCAAAGAGCTCCAAATCACCTAGAAAACTTGCAGCATAACTTTAGCATCAAAACCTAAGATGTGAAAATGAAGGAGAGAGCTCTACTTTTATAAGAAGTGAGATGAAATGGACCATTGACATTAAAAGAAAAAAATCTTAATCAAGGGTGGAGAAAAAAGAAAGCTTGATCCTTGTGCACAAATATCCTCCAATAGAAAAATAGGAGTTGACTTTTGTGTCCCACATAAGACAAAAAGTGTTTTTTCCCTTTTTTATAAAATAAGAATAATACTTTATTTGTGCAACATAGGATAAGAAGAAAAGTGGGAATTTTTTATTCAAATAAAAGAGGAGGAAATTTCTTTTAATTAAATAAAGGCTTAGGATAAGGTGATTTTATTATTTAATTAAAAGAGATTTTTAATTAATTAAAAGAGAGCATGTTCTCTTAATTAAATAATATTTTTATTTTTACTTTTTCTCTTTTAAATTAAATAAGGCTCAAACCTTAGGAAATATTAAATTGATTATGATTTGATCAAGGAAATTGATATAATTGATATTGTTGATATTTAAAAATATTGATTCAGCGATTTGATAAATTGAGAAATGGGGGCCCAAAGTCTAGGCGACCATTTTAGGGTGCATACAGGGATCAGTAAATGAACACAAATCACTAAATCTTGTTGTTCAAAGAACAACTACATCGTATAATTTCTTTTGGAATCAGAAATTGGACAATCAAAGCACTAAATCTAGGGGATCAAAGAACAAGTTCAATCATATAATTCAATTTGGATCAGTAATTAGACAAGCAAATCACTAAAATCTTGTGGCTAATTAAACAAGGAAAAATTTGTTTTTCAAGCAATCCTATTTTTCTTAAATAGGAACAAACTACATCAAGCTCAACATAGCTTGAAGGAATGAACATTGCTTTACGTGTTTTGGGAGAAAATGATTTAGATTACGAGAGTATGCTCTTCTTCTTCAGAAGAATTAGAAATCCAGACATCCAAAGCTCACCAATCCTTGGTACATATACTTAAACAGTAGAGGGCCTGCCAGTTGAGGAAAAAATCTCCCGGGAACAATCCAAGTGAGGACAGGTTTTACGTCAACCCTTCCAACTCACTATAAATAGTTTCTTCCTCGTAGACTAAAGCCTCAGATGATGGAGCCGATTTTGTTCATGAAATTTTGACATCATTCCTTGAACATATCTGCGTATATGTAGAGCGGAGCCGCTTGTATCTTGCTTACGAGACTACATATATTCAGGTACTCATAGGGCTATACGCCTAGATTTTTCCTTGTGTAATTCTATGGGGGACGATTTTGAATAAATTTCTCAATAATCTACAACAACTTCAACTGAAAGAATTTCTGATTCGTGCCCGAAAGGGTGATAATATTTGTGCAAGGCAAAAAATAATTTCCCCAAGACACTCATCATATTGTGCCCTCACTTGCATTTGGATTCAGCTAATAGAACATCATGACTGGAGCCATTGCGTGCTTGGTGATGGCTATATTCTGATAGCATTTAAGTGTGTACCTAAGTCAATGAGCAAAGATTTTCATCCTTAACCTAGAGAATAGAAAAATATGAGTGTTTGTTTCACCCTCCTAATAATGCAAATCTGTTTGACGTGTTTGAAAGACCATTAAAAAGATAAGCTCCTCAAAAAAATTAACAAATTTCAAACCCTAGAGTACAAGTTTTTTTCACGCATTACAACACCTCTTAACACAATCTAGAAACAAGCAACTTCACGCACTTCCAAAATAAACTTTTCTAAACTGACCAAAATTGACAAAAGACATCATAAAATTACATCCTGTATACCTTGTATCACATGCAGTATTTAGGATCGCATTTGGTATACTAGTTCACATTTGATCAGCACATAGTTGTATCCAGATTCTAGGATCGTATCCGGTGACATCAGAGAATTGCATCTGGGGGCTCACATTCAGGACAAAGGTTACTTATAGACATTTTGCTTAGAAAGTCTCAGCTTATTAGGATACCCTTTTGGCTCTTTAGCTAGTTCCTATTGTCTTTTCTGGTCTCCCTGTTGTAGTTTCAAAACTCTTTCGAAATGCCTACCTTGCATGCTTAGTCAATCTTTCACAATCAGTTCAATATGTGTGGTCTACCCACTTTCTACCAACAACTTGGTTCCCGGCTCACTATCAAGACATTCTAACCCTCTGACACTGGAATCATTTACATCCATCAACAAAAAATAGTTACTTTTACCTAGACACACCCACTTGAATAATCTGAAACTCTCACTTGCACCATTGGGAAATATTGACAAAGTTGAGAAACAACTTCATGGTTAACACAAGACACAACAAGTACATGTCTAAAGGATTGAAAGTGCCTCCCAAAACACCACACTTTCAAGGAGAAACTTCTCGTAGTTCCCTTCTCGATCTAGATTCCCCTCAAATAGATAGTGACACTCACAGATGGAGTGAGGCTTTTGAGGAGTATAACGATGGAAAATACTAAAAACCCGAAGATACAGATGAGGAGGAAGGACCCAAATTTGAACATGGACCATTTGGATCAGATAGTGAAGGGGAGATCCCTGAAGCTGAGTATGAAAAACTCAAATAGAGTAAATGATTCACAAGATATTGGAACGGATAATTGATGACGATAAAGAAAATTACTTCCTCCATCTAGCATCCATAGGTGTTAAATTACCCAAGGATTATGATGTAGAAAAAATCAAAGAAAAGGAGATACCAAATCCTATATCCATTCTCACCAAGCAACTCAATTCAATGCAAACAGAGCTCACAAATCTCAAACAGGAGAAGGAGAAACCTAAGATAAAATACTCTTTGGACGCCATTTGTCCATTTCCTATTGACAAGAGTATCGCTATGGTCTTATTTCCCCCCAACGTGGCAAGGCCAAAGTATGACAAGTACACAGGAGAAACTGACCCAAACAACCATGTGAGGGAATTCTGTGCTCTTAGCATAGAATACATACATGAACCTACATACATCATGTGACTGTTTCCAGGAAGTCTAGGAGGTAATGCTATGGAGTGGTTCTCAAAACTAAACCCTAAGGTCAAGACATTCAAGGAGTTGATCCAACAGTTCATTCAACATTACTCCTACAACATCCAACATGTTGTAACTATGATGGACCTATGTAACACCAAATAGTGACCTAGATAATCATTTACACACTTCCTACAAAGATGGAGGAAGATATTTGCACAATATTCAAGGGTCATTCCTAAAATAGAGAAGATGGAGATATTCGTTAATAATCTAGTGCCTGAGTTGAACTACACTTTACAAATGCAAGACTCTCCAAGCTTCGACAGGATGATTAAAAATTCCCTCCGTATTGAGGAAGTCATGTTCAAAAGGGGAGAGATCACCTTTCAAAACAAAAATAAGACCAACAAATCCAACTCCAAGCCTAAATGGTGGAAATTTTTTTTTTGTTAATGATGAAGTGGTTGGCGCCTCTAACATTAATCATAAACCTGAGGTATTCAATCTAACTAATGACATGCAAGCAAACAAGGATGCTAAGGTAACAACTCTGTACCCAGAGAAAAAAATGATAATAGCAAGGGACGGACATGGACTTAAAAACCCCAAAGAACTTTCACTCCTTTGGGAGAGCCTCTTGAGACTGTTCTAAAAACACTATTGGATAACAAAGTTCTAATTATCCTAGATTCCAAACCATGGGAACCAATGGTCAAACCCAGGTAGTGGGATGATAACTCTTACTGTGTCTTTCACAAAAACAAGGGACACAAGACTAATAATTGCCTCAAGCTTAAACATGTCATCCAAGACCTCATTGAAGGAGGTAAGATTGAAGTAGATAGACACACTACTAATGAGGATCATACAACATTCAAAAAACCCTTTCCTAAATATGATCAAGGAGAAACATCTAAAGGGAAGAGTAATGAGGTAAACTACACCTATTCCAAAAATGACAATGTGATCAATATGCTTGACATTAAAACTGAATCTATCAATGTGGTCACAATCAAAGGTGTCTCATTCCACTCAAATGTTGTAACATGGAGCCAAGCACAGGTTACGATCAAAGGACCTCCAAAAATGACATCAACATCCAAGGTTCCTATAGTAACTATTCATAAACCAATAGCAAAACACGTGGTTACTATTCCTGGAGCAAAATATGACTTGGTAGACCAGTTGCAATGAACCTCTACCAAAATTTCTATTTTTGAGTTGCTCAAGATATCCACAGTGCATACAGAAATCCTAAAATAGGCTCTGCATGCTGCTAACATTCCAAAGGATATTGATATAGACAAGTTCCAAACAATGGTCAATCACATCTCAGCGCCACACTACCTCTCCTTTTCTCAAGAGGATGACAAGTCATTGACACATTCACATAACCAACCCCTCCATATTGAATTCCTTATTCATAAATCCCATGTTAGATGTGTGTTGATAGATGGAGGCACAAGATTGAATATCTGTACACTTGATCTAATCAAGAGACTAGGTCTCTTAGAACAAACAATCGACTCTAGAAGCAAGATAACCATTAGAGCTTATGATGAGGAAGAAAGATCCTCTAGAGGTCTTGTTGCTCTACCTATCAGAGTCAGAATGATTAAGAGGAACGTCATATGTCAAGTTTTGGATCTACCATTGGCCTACAATATCCTCCTAGGGAGACCATGGATTCACAAGATGCAAGTTGTACCATCCACTTACCACCAATGCATAAAATTCTCACATAATGGGGTGGAAGTGATGATTCCTGCAGACACTAACTACACTTGTAACAATATCAAAGAATGTAGCATGATCCTACATAATAAAGAGGCTATGGATGTTGTGGCTCCTAAAACTACCAAGGACATTGTTATGAATATTTTTAGCAAAACCTTTAAACTTGAAGAAACATGTATGGGAGAGTACAAGCTGGCCCTGACTCCCTCACTGACAGAACTTCTGGTGTCACCAAGATCCTGTGGAAAAATTTCATCGACATTCACACCTATAGCATCCAAGGAACCAAAATTACACAAAGCAATTGGCATGGTAAAGGCATCCATATCTTCTTTAGATAACACAAAAGAATTGGTAGTCTTAGACTAGCTTTACAAAGGAGAACCGATGGAATCTGAGGTCAAACATGTGAAGATATCCCCACAACAGTATGGAAGGGATATGATTTCCTCACACAAATGGGTTACAAAGGAAAGGGACCTCTAAATGACATAGGATGAGGGCTTATTGAACCTATACCCATGGAGTTCTGGAGTACCAGAGATAAAACAGGACAAGGTTTTAATACTAAAACTAATAAACCTACTTCAAAAGAGAGTCCACACTCAAATAAAGGGAGTGATGAAATAGATGAACCTAGAGTAGTGGTCCTATGAGAGGTTGTTAGATGTTGGCACATAGGACCCCAAATACCAAGGAGAACGCTATGTACCTAGCTTTGAGGTACCACAAGATCTTCACACCCCTTTGCTCACACAACCTCCCATTCAAGAGGTAGGAGACACCATAGCAACAATTACTTAAGAGACACCCCAACAATAGGATTTACATCCTAACTGGGGGTAGTTGGTCACAATTTCACATGTCCTAGATCTACCACACTTTGATCTACAGATGGCTAACCATGTACATCAAATAACCATTGCTGAATACTTAAATAGATCTGATGATGATGTCACAGACTCTCATGACTATGAATGGGAAGAGCTGTCTATCACCACTGAAGATATTGGAATAGATACAATTCACATCTTTATGACTCCCTCAGCTCCTAGTAAACAATCTAACACTCCTCCCAATGATGTTGATCCTCCTGAAGAAAAAGAAGAGTTCCTTCCCCCGATCATTGATGGAGACACTGGTGAATACATAAGTCTAGAAGAATTTCATAGACTACAAGCAAGAAGCCTTCTTATACGGAGAGATGATGATGATATCTCTACTGATGATTTGCTAGAGTTTGATTCGCATATAACTAACAATGACCCTTTTGACAACAATCTCACTCTTATTGATCTAAATATTGAAGAAATTAACTTAACAGATCATGTCATGTCAATTAATGGTCTTGATACTAACATAATGTTGTCCTTCCCAAAGACTGACTCCCTAACATTGGTACTTCCTGACCTAATTGATTGGACTGAAATAGATCCTATTCCTATCCTCAAGTTTTCTAATGACCGCACCCTATCTTGTTATCCCAATGCTTGTAAACCTTACCCTTCTTCCACCAATGCAAGGAGCGAGAGCATGTCACAGGAGCATATCAGGTTTCTTAGTCAAAAATTGAAAAATAAGAAGAAAAAGTGGACTGATGGTGAAAACCACTCTGTGGCAGTATCAGATCCCAAAATAGTAAAGAAAAAAGACATATCTAATGGTGAAAACCTCTCTGAGCCACCAAAGGATGAGACTCTTGATATCCTCCCTAAACACTTTTAGGAAAGATATTTGGTACTAATTGAACCAATACAACCAATAAACTTGGGCAATGTTGAAAATCCTTAAATAGTGCACCTTGCACAATCTTTATCAGAAGAGGAGAAGATACAGTTCACAGAGTTCCTCAAGGAGAAGAAGATTAACTTTGCATGGTCTTACATGAATATGCCAGGGTTAGGTCCTAATCTAATCATGCACCACTTATCTATAGCTACCGGGATCAAGCCCGTAAAGTAAAAAATTAGAAAGATGCATCCTCATGTTGCACTATTGGTAAAAGCAGAGCTGGAAAAATTGTTGAAAGCTGGGCTTATCTGAGTCATTGCCTATGTAGGATGGATCTCTAATGTATTCCCCGTATCTAAATTTGATAAATCTATCAGGATCTGTATGGACTTCAAAGACCTGAACAAAGAATGTCCAAAGGATGACTTCCCTCTACCAAACATTGACATGATAATAGATCTTACAGCAGGCTTCCAAATGTATTCATTAATGGATGGATTCTTGGGCTATAATAAAATCAAGATCATCCCTAAGGATCAAGAGAAAACAACATTTACATGTGCATGGGGCACCTTTTTCTAGAACATCATACCATTTGGGCTAAACAATGCCGGTGCAACATATCAAAGAGCCATGACAACAATATTCCATGACATGATGCACAAGAACATGGAGGACTACGTGGATGACACATTGGCTAAATATAAAGAAAGAGGTACTCGCATTGCTGACCTAAGAAAAATATTAGATTGAATGGAATAGTTTCAACTCAGGCTCAACCCAAAGAAATGTACCTTTGGGGTCAAATCACAGAAGCTCCTAGCGTTCATTATTTTAGCAAAAGGAATCAAGGTAGACCCTACTAAAGTTAAAGCTATACTAGAGATGGCTCCTCCACGTAACATCAATAAAATGAGGATGCTACAAGGAAGACTTCAGTCCATCAGGAGATTCATGTCCCAACTTGCAGATAGGGCCCAACCCTTTACTAAGTTACTACATAAAGGGGTTACCTTCAAATGGGATGAACATTGCGAAGCAAACTTTAGAGAATTGAAAGGATACCTGGCTACTCCTCCTAGTCTTATGGTTCCTATTCATGGAAAACCCTTACTCCTATAGATTTTATCTATAGCTACATCCCTAGGAGTATAACTGTCACAAGAGGATGAAACAAAGAAAGAAAGAGCTATCTACTACATTAGTAGAACAGTGGTCACCTATGAGCTCAATTATAGCATTATTGAAAAAGCATGCTTAGCAGTCATCTTCACATCACAAAAGTTAAGGCACTACATGCTCTCTCATATAGTAAAGCTCATTGCTAAGATTGATCCTCTAAAGTACCTCTTGAGTAGAACAACATTAACAAGATGTTTGGCAAAATGGGTCCTGATTTTAAGTGAGTTTGACATTGAAAATGTAGAATAGAGAGCTATCAAAGGACATGTCCTTGCAGATCAATTGGTTGATTCACCACTTCATGATGATGAACCTTTGCTCATTGAATTCCCTGATGAGACAATCATGCATCTCACTGAATATCCATGGAAGATGTAATTTTATGGTTCATTCACTCAACAAGGATCTGGAGCAGGGGTCCTATTCATAACTCCTCAAGGTTACAAGATTCCCAAATCTTACAAATTGATGTTTCTATGCACCAATAATATTTTAGAATATGAAGCATTCGTCAACGGTCTTAAGCTAGCTATGGAATGAAATATCATAGAGTTACATGTGTATGGTGACTCCCAACTAATTATCAATCAGGTCAATGGGGAGTATCAAACAAAGGATGAAAAGTTGATGCCCCACAAACAACTAGTTGATGACCTGAAGAAATACTTTGTCTTCGTCACCTTCCAGCAGATACCAAGATCAGAGAACAAAGCTGTAGACACTATGGCTACCTTGGCATCCATGTTACAACTAGAAGAACATCAATTCGACTATGATTTCTTGGTGGAAGAACTATCCTATCCTGCATTTGATACCCCTGAATACTAGGTAATATGTGCCTTGAATACCCCAGACCAATCTCGGTATGCCAATATCATTGCTTACCTTTTTGACCAAACTATCCCTAATAATCTATCTAGAAATTAGAAAAGATCCCTGATTAGGACAACATCATGTTATGTCCTCATAACTAACAAATTATATCAATGCGGTCTTGACGGTACACTTCTTCGGTGTTTAGAACTCAAAGAGTCTGATCTAGCATTAAAAGAAGTCAACGAAGGTGTATGTGGATCACACTCGAACAACTTTTCATTAGCGAAGAAACTACTTAGAGTAGGCTATTATTGGCCTACCATGGAGAAAAATGCTATTTAGTTTTCAAAAGCATGTCTTAAATGCTAGACACATGGAAATCTTATCCATGCTCCTGCCAGAGAACTTATACCCTTCATAATGCATTGGCCATTTCAGCAATGGGCCTTTGACTTGGTTGGACAAATATATCCCAACTCTTCAAATGAACACAAGTTCATCATTACAACCACTGAGTATTTCACAAAGTGGGTCAAGGCCTTGCCTCTAATCAAAGCCACTGGCAAACAGGTGGCTATGTTCATTCTGAAATACATTATTTGTAGATATGGGATACCCTCTTCAATAGTAATAGACAATGGGGGCCAATTTAAAAATCAAGACATTGATGACCTTTGTGAACAGTTCCATATCACTCAACATTGCTCCTTAATCTATTATCCTCAAGGTAATGGATAGGCTGAGGCATCCAACAAGAATATTCTCAAGATCCTACACCGAACTATAAGTAAGTCTGGTGGAGACTGGCATTTACAACTGAATCCAACACTATGGGCCTATAGAACAAGTATCCAAACACCAAATGGAGCCACACCATTTTCTCTAGTCTATGGCACTTAAGTAGTACTACCTATTGAGGTTGAGATCCCATCTCTACGGATATCTTTACAATGTCTGGTTACTGACGAGTGATACCACATAGATAGGGTGAATTCTCTAGACCTACTAGATTAGCACAGACAACAAGCATTCGATCACCTCAAAGTATATCAAGCACGTATGTCCAAAGGTTACAATATGAAGGTAAAACCATGCAAATTTGAAGTGGGAGATCTCGTCCTAAAGGAGAATCCTAAGAACCAGCCAAACAGGGAGCAGAAAGGAAAATTTGAACCTAACTGGCTGGGACCTTATGTTATCACTGCCACTTTTGGGACTAGAGCTTATCAACTAGCTACACCTATGGGAGATGTTCTTCCAGATCCTATCAACACTCTACATTTGAAGTGGTTCTATGCTTGAAGTGGTTCTATGCTTGATGTGGTTCTTCTAGATCCAAAAATAGTGGAAAAATTCCTACAAAAAGGCTATCGTTGGTGAAAACCTGGTAAACAAGCACCTTAATACTACAAAAACATTCAAAAAATAAAAAATTGCAAAAAAAATAAAAAAGGAGAAAAGTGCCTTGATGAGCACCTGGCAATCAAGCATCACTTGTGTTCTATGCTCCATCTATCAAAGAATTACTGATACTAGGCCTTCATAATTTTACCTGTGCTCATACGTTGATTTCATTTTTCTACAAGGCTATCTTATCCTCTCTTGGAATTTGTCTAGATTTATGTCTTAGGAATAAGTCATTCTGCACTAGGGGCATCACTGCTAGCATGGTAGGTTGCGTTTGCTAGGTTTCTCTAGGATGGTTTGCCTCACAGACACAATGTTTCTTGATATATGCAAAACAAATGTCACTTTCCAAAACAAGGGTATCTTTTCAAACCTCCCATATCTAGACATAACATTTACAATGACAAAATTCCTACAAGGCTATATTGGATCGCAAACATGAACAGATTATCCTATTAATGCACAGACATGGACCACCATATTTCTTGTATTCCAATTTTCTGATTGATGAATCTTTACTACGTTTGACATATGAATGAACAAGTACTACTTAAACACACAGTTTGCTATTGGTTTGATTATGATTCTTTCATGTCCTGATGATGTTTTCAACTAGGGGCATCTAAGTAATTATAAATTTTGTCTGATTGATTCAAAATTGATGATTTGTTATGTCTTCTTAGTTGTTCAATTATGTCTATGCAAAGACAAAGAGTTACAAGGATAGGGGCATAATGTTTTCTTGAATTTCTGCATATGGTGATTGTTCCAAATGATCCTATAAATTTCATCTAACTTGGATGTTTATGGTAAAAGCTGCTACTATGGGTGGATAGCCTCATATATCTCGATCTTCGTTATGTGTAAACTACGGTAAGGTTGAAACAATTTTCTTGTCTATTTTCTAATCCAGGTTCTTACTAAGGTATAGAAATCATAATGTGCCCAGGGATATGAATTTTCAAGGTCATTGCAGGTCCAATATCTTGCCTTAATCAGAACCTAGTATATTAAAAGGGAGGTGACTATTTTGTTATCTTGGCTTCTATGCCTTGATGCCTAACTCTATTTTTGACTTTTCAATAAAACATAGTATTCATACTTTCATAATATCAGTGGGTATTAGTGATTGTTGTACTATTAGGTGGCATCCATTCTGAAAGAGTGCCCAATGATGATAAAAAGCTATACATTTTCATACCAGTGACAAAGTCCTAAGAGTCCGCATATAGTTGCATTTAGAGCTTGCATGATACATTTATAAATCCAGTAAACGCATAAAGAATTTTTTTTGTGCTAAAAAATGCTTTTTATCTTCTTCTAAAAACCAAGTTAATCACATCATCCATATTACTGGTATATCTACCGTTGCACATCCATAGCATACATTTTACATTCATGAAAAGAAGCAACAAAAAAATACAAAAATAAAGCATCCATGTATTGAATTTTTACTTTTTCATCCTAAGTGCATCCATACATCTATATTGCATGAAAGGAGAAATAAAAAAAGAAACATACATTTGCATTTTCACATGAGTATCATTTAAAACATATTTATATGAGTAATCACATCAAATCAAAATGATGTCTAAATCTAACTCATCAAGAGACCAAGATATCATCACATGTGAAAAATACATCTACCACATCTATCAAAGCAAAGGGAACTCATGAAACATGTCAAAATCAAGAAGTTGCATCAGATATATATATATATATATATATATATATATATATATATATATATATATCACAACATGGTACAGATCAAAATATGGAACAGTATGCATAAAGAATATCAGAGTATCAATGAGGCCGAATAAATCAAATATACATGTATGAATGTCATATAAAAAAAAGGGTATCTTAGCAGGATCCAGATATACAACTGTAATCTCAAGATACACATGTCATATAAATGGTACAAAATATCAACTCTTCTCCGCCCCCTCTCCCTGATGAGGAGGAGGAGGAGGTGGTAACAAAGGAGCTACTAGAGGTGGCATGGCCCCTTCTCACTGCTAAGCCAATCGTGAAAAGGAAGGTGTTTTATGGCCCTCTGGCACTGCTACGTGATATAGGACATAGTAATATGTGGCCCTCTACCCCTAGTGAACTATCATCCAGGCATGTGCATCTCTCTCCACTCTGAGCATCTTTCCCTATCTATCTCTCTCTACTCTCAGCCACTCAAGCTATGTATCTATGTCTGCTAGTAAGGTATCAACAATGGTGACCTAGGCCTCTAATGCAGTAATCCTAGCTCAGAGCTACTCTCACTCCTGCTCACATCTAGAAAGGGGATCTCCATCTCTGCCTGTGTCCTGATCCTAAGACCTATCCTATCCTCTATCCTGAGGTCTATCCTATGACCTCTGTTGTCTCTGTCTCTGCTGATCCCTAGTAAGGAGTGGACTAGGATCTCTCTGCGGAGCTATAAATCTGAACCTCTGGTGCCTCCCCTACCCACTACCACTGGCACCATCTGTATTGATAGCCTCACCACCACCACCCCTATCATCTCCATCATGACCATCATTGGGAGGAGGACGCCTACCTTCTCTACCATCCCTACCACCATCATGACCTCCATGTCTATCAGGATCCCTGTCTCTCTATGCTCCTCCCCTACCTTTGGTAGTTCAATCATCAGGATCATAGTCTAATGGCTCCTCTATGCAAGGAATGATCTCCTCAAGCCCAGTGAAACATGGAAAAGGGTACTGACGCATCTCCACCGCATATTCATCAGAGACACCTGCATCAGCAACATCAGGGTGGAGATCCTAGTCTACTCCCACCATATCATGGATCTCCTAGTGTGTGGTCTCATACTATAACTTCTCACCCCATAATGGTGTCTCATCTCTGGTTCAATCATAGATAGTGATGTCCTCTGTCCTACCCTGCCGACGACCATACTGTTTCAGCACTCTGGCGATCACAAACCTCGCTACAACATATCTGGTCCTGCCTATAAGATATCGGCTCTAACATAAATAGGGTACCTTCCATGCATTCGAGGTCCACTCCTTGCAATCTAAATATGGTTGCCAAATGACCTCTGTCATATCATCAAAAAGGTGGTGCCAATACTCAACCTTGCCTAGATGGGGGTGCTAAATTAGGCCTGCATACATATAAACATAAGGTTTCTCTGGTGCCCTTTGTCTGTCTACAATCGGCCATGTCAGAGGGATGTGCTCCCAAGCCCAGATCTAAAGAATAAGAATGCCCATGGTCATGCTCCGCATATAATGATAAACTATCTCATGAAGCTCTCGGTACATATGGGCTAAAATGCAACTGCCCCACACAAATATTTTTCGGTGGGTAACCATCTGCTCTATCATACCTACCTAGCCGACCATAAATCTATGCTGACCTCTATCCGGCATCAGGATTCCACCTATTAGACCTATTAAGTATATAGATAAGTGATCATAATGATTGACCATATAGTCCCATGATAGATATCTCTGATCGATGGTGTCATCCTGGAAATATCTACGTGTAGCACCAATGGCCATTCCACCTCTCAACTCGAAGAATACCTCATGCCCGATCATTGAAACTCAAAGTATCTGCTAAACATCCTCAAGAATCACTGTGATCTCACCAATCAGAAAATGAAAGGTGTTGTGCTCTGAGTTCCATCTCTCAACAAGAGCAGTCGACAACCCATGGTTTACCCCGATCTCAGGTAAACCCATCAAAGAGCACAATCCGCATCGGATCATAGTAGTCTTCTCATCATCCGAAAGTAGTCTGAACAATGCAAGTACATGACCTAGATATGTGCCTCTAAAGGCGAGTACCTCAAAATCTAGCTATTTTTAACACATACAAAGGTGAAATCAGTTTTCTATCTACCAAAGAGATGCAGACTCCTAATCAGCTAAATAATTCCAAAATCGCGGCACGTAAATGGGTCAAACAGATTAAATTTCTAAGTCTCCTAACTAGATGTGATTCTAAAATAGAAGGGGGCGATCCATTTTACCAGATACGATCCTGGAAATATGGTATGTGATGGAGTTTGTAGGGTGTGATCCCTGAAATACGGGATGCGACCCTAAATATTAGGTGTGCATGTGTATTTGGGAACCTGTTGAGAACAACACAAACACTCAATAAGTCACTATATTAGTCCAAAAGGGTTAGAGAAGCATGTAAAACCCACTAAAATTGATCTATTTCCTATTAAATAGGAGGAGTGTGATTAACAACATATTAACCCTCAAAATATGCTATAAATCAATGACGAATATAACCTAGCATGAAGGATTGTTAGTTAAAAACAAGCTAAAAAAGAGTGAAACAAGCATTCTAGCTCTAAAAGTGTGAATAATAACAATGAACTGGCATGAGATAATAAGTGAAATGCAAATCTAGGATGAATCCAATAGCATAACAATGTGTTTTTGATCTAAATGTGAAGGCTTCTTTGCTCTCAAAATAGGCTTCTATTTATAGAATAATGGGAGAGAGAGAGGGGGGACAAGGTTCATTTATGAATTAGAAGACTCATAAATGAAGATGTAAGAGTCATTAATGCCCAAGGCATTAATAAGGCATGGGAGAGACATAGGCTTAAGGCATCTTC
>MU224270.1:1246991-1273210 GCA_018584345.1 Thuja plicata
TTGCTAAGCATTCTTTAATGGAATGTGACAACATTAGGAGGTGGGTTAGAGAAGAATTTAGGATTAGGATTAGATTAGCATGGGTGAATGGGTTGAGAAGGGTTAGAACCCAGGGTAGAAGTGGTTGGAATAGGTTAGGTTGGGGTTTAGGGAAATATTAATAAATGAAATAAACTTATTTAATTTATTTAGAAATATAGGAATTAATTATTTAAACAATGAAATTGCTTTTTAATAATTAAGGGACTATAGCCATTATAATTAAATTAAATAGACTAGGGAAATGGGTTAATTGCAAGTGAGTATTTGATTTAGGAATTTATTTAATTCCTTTATAATTAAATACTATAGCCATGTTTGATTTTGGTTATATTTGATTGGTCAAAATTGATTTGAATTGTATGGCTATAATAGTTAATATAAATCAGTGATAAAAATCACCTAGGATATTAAATTGATTTAAAGAATTATGCCAAGCAGGTGTAGGGTTGTTTGGACATAATCAAGGGTATGATCACACTTAGGAAAAATAGGGTCCATAGTTGCAACAGACCAAATTCAGGTGGTTACATTTGCCCCTCTTTGAATTGATGTGCAAGCAGTGCATTGATTCAAAGAAAGTTTTCGATTTTGACTTCAAAAAGATTAAGAATCTCGTCCTTAGTTGTCGGACAAAATGTTGATGAGATCAGTCTTACACTTGATTGAACCAAACTAATAGAATTTATTTTGAACTTGGTTGTCATCCAAAGATCAACAAAATAATTTTAAAATACCAATTCTGAACTTGGTTGTCAACCAAAAATTGATAATACTGATTCTGAACTTGGTTGTCATCCAAAAATTGATAATACTGATTCTAAACTTGGTTGTCGTCCAAAAGCTAGTATGAAGCTGTCAGGAGCTTAAAAAAAAATCTTTTAAAATGAGGAAACATAAGATATCCAGCTCATGAGAACCAAAGCTTTCTATCCAACAGTTTTGACTTTAGTCAAGGAAACTGTTATGCCCCTAGTTTGTTTGATAATGAAGTCATTTTGATGCGGTGTCGAGAAAAAATTTAATTGATGATAGTGTGATCATGCCCCCTTGGGAACAAAATCGAATAAAAATAAATAAAATCCCTCAGTTGAATAGAATAGAACACTTGCAGGAAGCGATAAGGCCAAAAAGAGTGGAGTAGAAGAAGGTGTGTTTAAAAATAAACATACGATTATCAAGTTAATTATGCAAAAATATGAGTGATAATGATGTTGAGATCAAGATGTATGATGAAATATGTATTTTTTACCAATGTGGTGAACAAATGAAGCAAATTCATAATTTTTTTTGAAACTTTCACAAAATAACACTGTGCTACTGAAAATGTCATAGGCACCTTCGATTTGGTTCCTGATTGAGGAAAAAGAGAACACAAAAGATCTTGTAGTTGTCCAAGAGGAGTTTTAAAAACCCTAAATGTCCCAAAAGACCCATATAAGCATCTAAATTGACCATTTCACTATTCATTTTTACATTCAGCTATAGCAAATTAGAAAGCTTTGTAGAGAAAATGGTGGTCCCCATGAGGAAACATTGATTTGAGCTGAACCGACGATATCAGCAACCAGGTGACTACCCACCGTCAGTAAGTACCTGATAAACTACCTTGTGAAATTTGAATTATTGAATTTTATGAATTTTTGTGCATTTTAGAGCCCTTAGAAGGTAGGATTGCATCCTGTGAAATGTGCATCGCATCTGGTTTTTCCCGGATAGTATCTGGTTTTTCTCAGATTCTGTGTCGCATCTAAGTTTTCCTGAATCGCATCCAGTCTTGTAGATTTAGTATTTTTTTATGAAGAAACCCATCAGGGGGTCACATCTTGTATTTCAGGGATCATACCCCGCATTTAGGATCACATCCTATTTTTCTAGGTTCGCATCCCATATGCACAATCGCATCCTATATTTCTAGGATTGCATCTAGTAGAAGACTTAGGTTTTTAAATTTTTTTGATCTGTTTGCGTCCTACAAACTTGAAATGACTTAGTAGAGTAGGAATATGCCCTTTGTTGTAGATAGAATGCTGATGTTTGACTGTGTGTCAAAAATCAGGTTCAGTTTGAGGTAGTCGCCTTTCGAGGCACTTTTTCTGCGTGAGTTCTGGCATTGTCTAGCCGATTGTCAGATGATGAGCAGACTACCATGATTTGGTGTGGATTACGGGCATTGATTAGTTTACCTAAGATTAGGGTAAACTAAGGGTTATTGACTACTCTGGCCGAGAGATGGAATTCAGAGCACAACACCTTCTACCTACCTACTAGTGAGATCACTGTGACACCCGAGGATGTTTGGAGGATCTTGCACGTGCCCATGGTTGGACATGAGGTGTTCTTTGAGTCGAGAGCTAGTGTGGTGATCGGGACTACTTGGAGATTCTTCCAAGATGACAATATAGATCGTAGATACCTATATTGGGACTATATGGTTGATCACTATGATCGATTAGCTGTACACTTAGCTGGATTGGTAGGTAGCATCCTTATGCTAGACAGAGGGTAGCATGGTTTCTTGGTGGGTTGGGTTAGCATGGTGGAGAAGATGATCATCCACCGTCGATTATTTTTCTGGGGGAGCTACATATTAGCTCATATGTACCATGAGCTCCATGAGATTGTATACCACCATACTCGTAGCATGACTGTTGGTATACTGATTCTTCAAATATGGGCCTGGGAGAACATCCCGGTGACACGGATGATTGTTGACAGGCAGAGGGCACCAGAGTAGCCCTATGTGTACATAGCCCTATGTGTACATGTATGTAGGTCTCTTATAGCAGCCTCACCTAGGCAAGGTTGAGTATTAGCATCGATTATTCGATGATATGACAGAGGTCGTATGGCAACCATACCTAGATTGTGAGGTATGGACTTCTGATGCACGTTAGGTGCCTTTTTTATGTCAGAGCAGATATTTGATTGGGTGCACAAGATATATTATTGAGCACTTCTTGATCACTAGAGTTCTGAGGTAGTATGGTTGACGACAGGGCTGCACAGAGGATGTGGCAGTATATGCACGTATCAGAGATGAGGTAGCTAAGTAGGGGGCACAACTTACTTATGATACTGCCTCACAGGATATTTGCAATATGGTGATGATAGACTGGGACCCTCACCCAGATGTTAAGGATGCTGGAGTATCATATGGGTACACTATAGAGATGCTTTAGCATCCATTTCCATGATTCATAGTGCCTGAGGAGATCATTCCTTGTATAGAGGAGCCACTAGATTATGAGCCTGAGGATCGACCTGTTAGGGGGAGAGGTGGCAGAGATAGAGCACCAGGTAGACATGGGGGCCGTGATGGTGGTAGAGATGGTGGCAGAGGTGGTAGGCACCCTCCCCCAGATGATAGGCACGCTGGTGATGACAGGCGGAGGCAGAGAGGCAGTGGATACCAGCGGGCCGAGTGGCAGTGGGAAGAGATGTCAGAGATACAGATTTGTGGCCCCACAGAGAGATCTGGGCCCGTTACTTACTCTTGAGCAGCAAAAATAATGGAGACAAAGAGTGCAGGAGCAGGATCCTGGTAGAGATGAGGACCCTCTATCTAGGTGTGAGTAGGAGAGAGAGCATCTTAGAGCGTAGATTACAGCCTTGGAGGCTAGGGTTACCACTGCTGATGCACTCTTAGCAGACAGGGATAGACAGCTTGAGTGTCTGAGAGCTAAGAGGGATACACAGGCCCGGACAACAGTCCATCAGGGATAGAGGGTGACATACTATCATGCCTTGTATCATGTAGCAGTACCTGAGGGTCAAAGAGCACCCACTTTTTCTCATATAGCTCAGCAATCAAAGGGGGCCATGCCACCTCCAATAGCTCCATTCATGCCACCTCCTAACTAGGGAGAGGGGGTGGGCCAGAGTTGATACTTTTGCACCATTTTGTTTCTTTTGAGATTATACATGTATATCTGGATCCTGCTGAGATCCCCCTTTTTGTACATTACATTGATTTATATATATATCTTATTCGTGCTTTTTGGCATACTGATTCTCTTTATGTGCACTAACACTATATATTATCTGATACCCTTTATGCTGTGATACTCTTTATGCTCACTGATACTCTTTATGCTTTGATTTGTATCATGTTTGTAGTTTCTAGATTCTGACATATTTTATAGATGTAAATGTATCCAGTTTGCTTTTCCTAGATGTGGTGTTGCACATGTGATGATATCTTGATCTCGTGATGAGTTAGTTCATAGATGATAACATCATTTTTATAATGTGGATATGATAAGTATATTACTGATATGAACAAATGATATTTATGTGAAAATGCAAATGTATGTTTTCTTTGATTTTTCAGTTATGCAAAAATATATGTATGGATGCACTTAGGATGTAGAAGTAAAAATGCAATACATGGATGTTTTATTTTTGAATTTTTCCAGTTTCATTTTTCCCAAATGAATGCAAAATGTATGCTATGGATGATATCATTAATATAAATGATGTAATTAAATTGATATTTGTAGAAGAAGATAGGAACCATGTTTTGAGCTTAAATTTTCTTATGATGTCAATACTGTTGACAAATCGCATCAGGCAATCTTTAAATGCAGCTATATGAAGACTCTTAGGACTTGTCACTCATTTAACAATTATTGCATCATTTTTATCATCATTGGGCACTTTTTGGAATGGATACCACTTGATAGTACAACCATCACTAATACCCACTGATATTATGATAATATGAATACTATGTTTTATGAAAATATCAGAAATAGACTTAGGCATCAAGGCATAGAAGCCAGGATAACAAAATAGTCATCTTCATTTTAATATACCAGATTCTGAGTAAGGCAACATATTGGACCTGCAATGACCTTGAAAATTCATATCCTTGGGTACATTATGATTCGTATACCTTAGTGAGAATCTAGGTTGGAAAATAGATAAGGAAATTGTGTCAAACTCACCGTAGATTACACATAACAAAGATCAAGATATATGCAGCTATCCACCCATAGTGGCAGCTCTTACCATAAATATCCAAGTTAGGTGAAATTTATAGGATCATTTGAAACAATCACCATACGCAGAAAATCAAGAAAATATTATGCCCCCTATCCTGGCAACTCTTTGTCTTTGCGCAGACGTCATTGAGTAACTAAGAAGACATAATAAATCATAAATTGAGAATCAATCCAATAAAATTTATAATTAATTAGATGCCCCTAGCTGAAAACATCATCAGGACATAAAAAGAATTATAATCAAACTATTATCAAATTGTGTGTTTAAGTAGTACTTTGTTCATCCATCTGTCAAACACAGTAAAGATTCATCAATTAGCAAATCGTAATATAAGAAATATGGTGTTTCATGTCTATGCTTTGATAGGATAATCCATTCATGTTTGTGATCCAATATGGCTTTGTAGGAATGCTATTTGAGTGTTTAAATGTCATGTCCCATGTTGTCAAAAGACACCTTTTGTTTTGAGGAAGTGACATTGTTTTGCATGTATTGAGAAACATTCTGTTCATGAGGAAAACCATCCTAGAGAAACCTAGCAACTGCAACTGACTATGCCAACAAAGATGCCCCCAGTGTAGAATGAATTATTCCTAAGATGTAAAGATAGACATATCCCAAGCGAGGATAAGAGAGTCATATAGGAAAATGAAGTCAGCGTATGAGCACAGGAAAAATTATGAAGGCCTAGTATCAATAGTGCATTGATAGATGGAGCGTAGAACACAAGTGGCACCCAATTGTCAGGTTTTCACCACTTGGCAAGATCTTTGTCTTTCTTTTGGCTACTAAGATGCCTGTCTTACCAGGTGCTCATCAAGGCACTTTTCTCTCTTTTAATTTTTTTTCTATTTTTTCTTTTTTGAATGTTTTTGTAGTATCAAGGCACCTATTTACCAGGTTTTCACCAAGGATACCTCTTTTGTAGAACCCTTTCCACTATTTTTGGATTTCTTCAAGATTAATTTTTTGAATGTTTTTGGTATTTTGCAAGAACTTTTTGCTGTACAGGCTCTGCTAGCTGAACATTAAGCGTAGAACCGCTTCAAATGTAGAGTGTTGATAGGATCTAGAAGAACGTCTCCCTTGGGTGTAGCTAATTGATAAGCTCCAGTCCCAAAAGTAGCAGTGATAACATAAGGTCCCAGCCAATTAATGTGCGTCTGTATTCAGGAACCTATTGAGAACAACACAAACACTCAATAAGTCATTATATTAGTCCAAAAAGGTTAGAAAAGTATGCAAAACCCACTAAAACCAACCTATTGCCTACTAACTAGGAGGAGTGTGATTAACAATATATTAGCCCTCTAAATATGCTATAAATCAGTGACGAATACAACCTAGCATGAAGGATTTTAAGTTAAAAACAAGCTAAAAAGAAATGAAACAAGCATTCTAGCTCTAAAAGTGTGAATAATAACAATGAACTAGCATGAGATAATAAGTGAAATGCAAATCTAGGATGAATCCAACAACATAACAATGTGTTTTTGATCTAAATGTGAAGGCTTCTTTGCTCTCAAAATAGGCTTCTATTTATAGAAGAATGGGAGAGAGAGGGGGGGGACAAGGTTCATTTATGAATTAGAAGACTCATAAATGAAGATGTAAGAGCCATTAATGCCCAAGGCATTAATAAGGCATGGGAGAGACATAGGCTTAAGGCATCTTCATTAATAAGGCATTAATGAAAGCCTTAAAGAGGCAAGGGAGGATGGCTTGAGAAAGTGGACCTTAGGAAGGTCAAGCTTGAGAAAGTGGACTTTCTCAAGTGGGTTGAGTTGCTAAGCATTCCTTAATGGAATGTGACAACATTAGGAGGTGGGTTAGAGAAGAATTTAGGATTAGGATTAGATTAGCATGGGTGAATGGGTTGAGAAGGGTTAGAACCCAGGGTAGAATTGGTTGGAATAGGTTAGGTTGGGGTTTAGGGGAATATTAATAAATGAAATAAACTTATTTAATTCATTTAGAAATATAGGAATTATTTATTTAAACAATGAAATTGATTTTTAATAATTAAGGGACTATAGCCATTTTAATTAAATTAAATAGGCTAGGGAAATGGGTTAATTGCAAGTGAGTATTTGATTTAGGGATTTATTTAATTCCTTTATAATTAAATACTATAGCCATGTTTGATTTTGGTTATATTTGATTGGTCGAAATTGATTTGAATTGTATGGCTATAATAGTTAATATAAATCAGTGATAAAAATCACCTAGGATATTAAATTGATTTAAAGAATTATACCAAGCAGTAAGAGGGTCATTTGGACATAATCGAGGGTATGATCACACTTAGGGAAAATAGGGTCCATAGTTGTAATAGACCAAATTCAGGTGGTTACATTGGGTATGAGCCTAAGCAGACTGGGTACGACACACTGATGAATTTTAACAAAACTAAAGACAAAAACAATAAAAATAGATGTGATCTAGGAAATACCAGATGTGACATGGGATTTGCAGGTTGCAATCTGGAATCCTGGATGCGATTCAAAATTCAAGGGGCTGTAAAAGCACAAAAATGCATAAAATTGAAATTTGCAAAAATCACAAGGTAGTTTTTCGAGCACTTACTGGCGGTGGGTAGTCGGCTGGGCGCTGATGTCGACGGCTAATCTCAAAATGATGTTTCCTCACAGGGACTACCATCTTCTCTGTAGAGCTCTCAAATTTACTATGGAGGAAAGTGAAAATGAATAGTGAAATGGTAATTTTTGGGGCTTATATTGGTCTTTTGAGCCATTTAGAAGCTCTAAAAATCCTCCCAGGAAACTAAAACTACATTTTATTCTCTTTCTAATCAATCGGGAACCAAATTGAAGGTGCCTAAGATGTTTTCAGTAGCACAGTACCATTCTTACGACAATTTACAAAAACTGCATTTTGTCTTCATTTGTTCCAAGAATCTATCCGAATGTACATTTTATTATAAATCTTGGTCTGACATCATTTTATCAATCTCACCAACTCACATTTTCATGTAATTAACTTGGTACTCATATGTTTATTTTTAAGCACACCTTCTTTTCCCACTTCTTCTCCTCCATTCTTTTTTGACCTAACCGCTTCCTACAAGTGATACATCATTTCAAATTTAAGGGATTCATTCTTTTCCTTCAATTTTGTTCCCAAGGGGGCATGGTCACACTGTCATCAATTAAATTTTTTCTCAAAACAAAATTTAAAATGACTTTGTTAACAAACAAACTAGGGGCATAACAGTTTCCTTGACTAAAGTCAGAACTGTTGAATAGAAAGCTTTGGTTCTCATAAGCTGGATATCTTGTGTTTCCTCATTTTTAAAAGATTTTTGTTCAGCTCCTCGCAGCTTCATACTAGCTTTTTGGACGACAACCAAGTTCAAAATTGGTACCTTTAAAATCTTTTATTGATCTTTGGACAACAACCAAGTTCAAAATCAATTCTATCAATTTTGTTTGATCAAGTGCAAGACTGATCTCATCAACATTTCATTCGACAACCAAGAATGGAATTCTCAATCTTTCTGAAGTCAAAAATCAAAAAATTTCTTTGAATCAATGTGTTGCTTGCACATCAATTCAAAGAGGGGAAAATGTAACCACCTAAATTTGGTCTGTTCCTACTATGGACCCTATTTTCCCTAAGTGTGATCATACCCCCAATTATGTCATGACAATGTTACTTTGGCATAATTCATTTTAAATCAAATTTAATGTCCTAAGTAATTTTTATCACTAAATTATATTAACTATTATAACCATACAATTCAAATCAATTCAAACCATTTAAATCAATTCAAAATCAAATATGGCTATAGTATTTAATCATAAAGGAATTAAATAAATCTCTAAATCAAGTATCCACTTGCAAATAACCCATTCCCTAGCCTATTTAATTTAATTAAAAATGGTTATAGTCCCCTAATTATGAAAAAACAATAAAATGCTTAAATAATTAAATTCCTATATTTTAAATAAATTAAATAAGTTTAATTCATTTCATTTATATTCCCTTAAACCCCAACCTACCCTATCTCAACCACTTCTACCCTGGGTTCTAACCTATCTCAACCCATTCCCCCCTTGCTAATCTAATCCTAATTCTAATTCTAACCCTAACCTACCTCCTAATGTTGTCATATTTCATTAAGGAATGATTAACAACTCAACCCACTTGCGAAAGTCAAGGAATCTCAAGATTCCTTCCTCAAGTCCACTTTCTCAAGCATGACTTTCCTAAGAGACCAACTTGCCAATTTGAGTCTTACACCCTTCCCAAGCTTCTTTAAGACTTTCATTAATGCCTCATTAATGAAGATACCTTAAGCCCATGTCTCCTCCATGCCTCATTAATGATCAAGGCATTAAAATGGCTCTTACACCACCATTAATGAGTCCCTCAACTCATTAATGAACCTTCTCTCTCTCTCTCTCTCTCTCTATAAATAGTATGCATTTTGGAGCACAAAAGAACCTTCATCTCATATTGTAAATACATTTTTATGCTATTGTAATAGACTTAAACTCATATTTCATTTCATATTTTATGCTTATGCATTGTTATTATCTCCATTCTTAGAGCAAGAATGCATGTTTTATCATCATTTAGCTTGTTTTAAATCAAATCTTTCATGCTAGGTTGTTTATGTCACTGGTATTTAGCATAAATATGAGGGCTTTTATGTTATTTTCTACACTCATACTAGTTAGAAAGCAAGAAGTCAAAGTTATGGTTTATATGCTCATTAACCTTTGTTTTCCACTAACAGAATGACTTATTGAAGTGTTGTGTTGTAGATAATAGGTGCACAAATATACACACACAACATCATGTCATGTTGTTGATCTTGACCTTCCCTTCAACATCCTCCTTGGATGCCCATGGATTTATTATATGCAATCCATCCCCTCCCCCTACCATCAGTGCATCAAATTCCCATATAACAACATTGAGATCACCATCCGCACAGATCCCAAGCCCTTCGCATACTGCAATGCATTGAAAACATCCTTTCCACATTATAATCACTATCCCGGGATCGATATTGGCACTTCTATTGCTAGTTCATCTCGAACCAATTCAAACCTAGAAAAAATCCTCTCTTCCACCTTATCCACGGTCAAGATCAACAACAAAGGTTATGGTGAGTATAATTTATCTAATGCCTTCATAGTTGGAGCACTACCAATTGATCCACACACTCAAGGCCGCCAACCTAATCTAAGAAAGATACAATTAGAGACAACCAAGGCACTACAATTTGGTCCTACCACTTTTATATCAAAAGGTACTTTGACTGGCTCGGAAATGACACCAAACATCAACTAATGGCTATATAAAGATCCACCACCCAAGGACACAAGTCACCTTAATTACTTCAAAGATAAGTACCCTGCAACTCACAAACTAGTGACAGAAAAATGGAACTACCAAGGAGGTGGCCTTGGTTATGATGAGCAAGGTATGAAAGATCCTATTATACCTACCTGACTAGAAAAGCACCTAGGCCTTGGCATGAGCTCTGACATGAATGGGGGAATCAATGAAAACATCTTTGCCTCTAGTCCATCCCTGGCCGAAATCGCTGACATCAAAGATATCTTGGAAGAGAAAGTTGTGAGAGCCTATGATGATTTTTTCAATGATGAAAACTTCCTGGGAAATTCTATCATACAACAACTTTCCATCCTCTTCATTGACCTTCCCCTTCACCTTCTTGAACTCGTAGACTAGGACCAACCAAGTGTCGTGCATGTTGATGAGTTCCAAAGTGAGGACACGCTCCTAAGCTTTATGGGAGCAATTGAGAAAAACAATGACTAGGGGCAAGACTCAGCATATGTCTACAAACTAGACCCAAAGGCATACTTTGGGAAAGAGGAGAACTTCAGCTACAAAAATGAAATAGGAAAAAAAAATAAAAAGAGAAAAATTGATCCCCTAGCGAAAACCCCTCTACAACGCTATCTGATCATAAAATAGTAAAAACAAAGGGAATATCCCCTGGTAAAAACCTCTTTGAGGCTCCAGAGGATGAATATTCTCCTCTTCCTCTGATCCATGATTACAGGCCTGAATAGTCATCGATTCTCATTGAAGAAACAAAATATATCAACCTGGGTACCAAAGAGAATCCCGCCATCACATACATAGCATCATCTCTAACTGAAGCAGAAGAAAGTGATCTTGTCACTTTATTAAAGGAATCCATCAACAAGTTTGCATGGCCTTACTCCCACATGTTGGGATTAGACCCCAACTTGATGGTTCACCATCTAGCAGTGGACCCAAACATCAAACCTGTCAAGCAAAAGCTCAGAAAGATGCACCCTAAAGTAGCACTACTTGTCAAAGAGGAGCTAGAAAAGCTACTCCAAGCCAAGATCATCCACCCCATTGAATATTCTGACTAGATTTCTAACATGGTCCCCATCTCTAAGCCTGATAAATCAATCAAGATATGTACAGATTTCAGAGATCTTAATAAGGCATGTCCCAAGGATGATTTCCCCTTGCCAAACATAGATATGATTGTGGATCTCACAGCAAGACATGAGATGTTGTCACTCATGGACGGCTTTTTTGGACACAATCAGATCCACATTGTAGAAGAAGATCAGCATAAGATAGCATTCACAACCCCTTGGGGCACCTTCTGCTATAATATGATGCCTTTTGGCTTAAAGAACGTTGGGGAAACCTATCAAAGAGCCATGACTGTCATTTTTCATGACATGATTCACAAGATCCTTGAAGACTATGTGGATGATATCTTGGCAAAAATAATTTAAGAGGGAAGATCACCTAGATATTCTAGAATGCGTCTTTGATAGAATTGGACACTACTACTAAATGCTCAACCCTAAGAAATGCATCTTTGGGGTCACATTATGCAAACTCCTAGGGTTCATTGTATCCAGACAAGGCATTGAAATCGATCCAAAGAAAGTACAAGCTATCATAGAGATGCCTCCACCAAAAACACTCCAACAACTACATAGCCTCCAAGGAAAGCTACAATCTGTGCACCGTTTCATCTCTCAACTAGAAAACAAGTGCCAACCATTCACTCATCTCCTACGAAAAGATAACACATTCAAGTTGGATCCTCGGTGTCAGAAGAGTTTTGACAAAATCAAAGAATACTTGGCTAATCCACCCATCTTGGTACCACCTATACCTAGTCGGCCACTCATCCTATACATTTCTACTACTACAACAACACTGGGGGCACTCCTTGCTCAATTGGATGATGAAGGCAGAGAAAAAGCTATTTATTATATCAATCGAACCTTAGTGGGTTATGAGATCAATTATTCTCCTATGGAAAAAGCATGTCTGGCAGTGGTCTTTTCCACTCAAAAAATTTACCACTACATGCTTAGTCATACATCCAAGCTCATTTTAAAGGTGAATCCTCTCAAGTATCTACTCTCCAAGACTACGCTCATAGGTCGAATGGAAAAATGGGTTATGTTGCTAAGTGAGTTTGATATTCAATATGTCGATATAAAAGCTATTAAAAGGCAAGTCATTGCTAACCAGATAGCAGAAGCACCATTGGTAAATACTTATCCTTTGGTCACAAAATTTCTAGATGAGCATTTGTACATGATAAAAGAACAACCAACTTGGAAACTCTACTTTGATGGTTCCTACACAGCTCATGGTGCAGGGATATGAATACTTTTTGTCACACCTCAAGATGACTACATCCCTATGTCATTCAAATTGGGATTTCCCTGCACAAACAACATTGTAGAATATGAGGCACTAATCACAGGGCTCCGCATGGCCATAGAATGGAACATCACAGATATACATGTCTTTGGCGACTCCCAACTCATCATCAAACAAGTCCTAGATGAGTATCAAACCAAAGATGATAAACTGACACCATATAAGCAGATTGTTGACAAACTGAAAGAACACTTACTCCATCTGTAGATAACATAGGTACCATGCTTACAGAACAAGGTTGTTGATGCAATGGCCACAATTGGCTCCCTCTTAGAGATTCCTCACGAGTCTACACAATATGAATTCTTAGTTGAGCAACTTCATGCTCCTGCTTATGAGAATGATGAATCAAATCGTGTATGTGCCTTGGTTGGTCCTCAGTCCCCATGGTACCATGATATCCAAGCTTACCTACAAAATGGTATCACATCCCCTCATCTCACTGCAACCCAATGCCAAAACTTTATTCATAGAGCATCCTGTTACACCCTCGTAGCCAATACCCTTTATCGTCGAGGCTATAACAATGTGCTCTCTAGATGTCTAAATGAAAATGAAGCCACCCAAGCTTTACAAGAGGTACATACTAGAATCTATGGTGCCCACATGAGTGGCATGGTCCTATCTAAGCAACTTTTATGTACAGGGTACTATTGGCCTACAATGGAACATGATGCTTGTGAGTTTGTTAAGAAGTTCTTACCTTGCCAACAGCATGCCAATCTGATTCATGCTCCTATTCAAGACCTCAGACCTATTGCACCTCCTTGGCCCTTCTCTTGTTGTGGTTTTGACCTCATTGGTAAGATTACTCCCCTCTCATCTAAAGGCCACAAGTACATAATCATAGCTATGGAGTACTTTACAAAGTGGGTTGAAGCAATTCCACTCACACTCACTACTGGCATCCAGATATCCAAATTCATCCTCTATCACATTGTTTGCTTCTTCAGCATACCCTCCACCATCTTCACAGATCATGGTACACCATTTGAAAATCAACACATCAGTGATCTCTGTGCTCGCCTCCATATCCATCACCATTTCTCCAGTCCATATTTCCCACAAGGTAATGGCCAAGCTGAGGCAACTAATAAAACCATCCTCAAAATCCTTAAGAAAGTTGTCAATGATACCGGTTGTGACTGGCATCTCCAGTTTAACCCCACCCTATGGGCATATCGCACTTCCTATCGTACTCCTACTGGAACTACTCCATACTCCCTAGTCTATGGTGCTAAAGTAGTCTTACTAATTGAGGTTGAATTACCATCCCTCCAAGTATCACTAAGAGGCCTGATTGATGATGAAGATTACCAAGTGGCACGACTCACACAACTTGATCTACTAGATGAAAAGTGCTAGTAAGCTTATGATCACATGATTGTTTACTAAAATAGACTCAAGTGAAACTATAATAAGAAGGTCCACCCACGCCAGTTCTAGGTAGGAGACCATGTGTTAAAGGAAAATCAGAAAGTGGGTAGTGATCAGGAAAAGAAAGGCAAGTTTGAAGTCACCTGGCAAGGCCCATATGTTGTCACTACATGCTTCAGTTCTGGGGCATATCAACTCTCCACTCCTGAAGGAGAACCATTGAATGATCCTATCAACATCATTCATCTCAGGCACTTCTATGCCTGACAGCTAGTTGTTCATTCCAGTTATTTGAGAAAATCAATAAAAAGTATAAAACATCCTGAAGAAAGCACAAAAATAATGCAAAATAGTCCTAAAAAATCTCTAAAAAGAAAAAAATGAAGCTGAAAAAAAAAATGGTTGTCTCAGTGAAAACCTGGTAAACAGGCACTTGGGCAATATCAAAAACATCAAAAAGATCCAAAGAAATCAAAAATAAAAATAAAGAGAAAATTTTGTCCAATGGTGAAAACTTGGCAATCAGGTGCCTTGGACAAGTATGGGTGATGAAAATCTGGAAACATGTGTCACACATAATGGACCATTCTATTATCTATCAAACTCTCATTTCCATCCATCTCTACATCTCCGCAAACCTCAACATTTCCCATATTCCCTGGGTGTTCACATATCATACATAGTAGTCTGAAGTGATCCTCCTATCTCGTATCCTAAGGTTTTGTACACATAATCTTGTATATTATTATCTATAACATTGTACTATCCCAATCCCTGAGCTTCAGTCCTGTATACTTCTTGTGTCCTTAGTTGCTCCTAGTGCAGAAAATGATGCAGTTACACTATTAAAATCCTACATTGGTTCTACAGTTTGCTCGTAGTGCACATTTGACCAATCAACTTGGTGAGTCCCATATTTCTGGAAATGATTCTATTGAGGATGTATCTTTCCTCTTGTCAACTTAAATCTAGATCATCATCAACTTTGGGTTCTCGTAGGATGTATCTTTCCTCTTGAACTAATCAATCAACATACTACACTATCACGCACATCAAGACAAACAACATGATCCAATCAAATCTCAGCAGCAACCTTTGTACATAATCATTGTAACTAATCATTTGTAATTAATCACTCAGTTTGATCCTTGTATATTCGTGACATATTTGGTCTTCTCACCATCACACTAACATCCCAAGTTGTCATCCTGCTAACATTCCCTGCCTGATCCTCCATAGTCCACCTGTCTGGTTATCAGTTGATTGTGACACACCAAAAAAATATGAGTCCTATTGCACTCGTTGCATCCATCACATCCGTTGCCTCTAGTATCATTATTGTATCTATCATTGTTAATTAAGATTAAGTTGCATTATTCATCATTTTAGATTAATTAGATTCATTAGATTCGTCATTAGATTGCATTAGATCCATCATTCAGGTCACATTGATCATCATGTTAGGTCTATCATTAAATTACATTGATCATCATTAAGTCAACCATTTAATCGCATAGTTAGTATCATTTTAGAAATTTGCATAATTAATCCATCATTTAGATTCATCTTGCATCACTTAGATTCATTTTCATCCTACATAGTTAATTCATTTAGATTCATTCCATATCTTGCATAATTCATTTAGATTCATTTTAATCTTGCATAGTTAATTCATTTAGATTCATTCCATATCTTGCATAATTCATTTAGATTCCTTTCATATCTTGCATAATTCATTTAGATTCATTTCATGTCTTGCATAGTTAATTCATTTAGATTCTTTTTTAGTCTTGCATTGTTAAAAAATCATTTAGATGCATCTATATACACATTCATAAAATGTTACATATACATTTGCATACATCCTAAAATCACATCACATCCTGCATCCACACATGTTAGTACATCATATATATAGCATCATCCACCCTACATAAGTCATGCATCATATATACATAATCATACATATACATCACATCCTGCAAGTATCAAATGTCAGTAATCATATAGGCATATACATCAAAACATCATATAGATCACAGCATACAAAGCATACACCATGGCATCAAAAGAGTCCTCATCGATCATATATAAATCAAATGTCCATAAGTACATGTGCCTATCATCAATAAAATACATCACGTGTACCTCGGTGCCAATATACATGTATATCTCAAAATGCAAAAATATGTGTCACATGATCCTCTGCTGAATCATGCCAATGCCTGTAAGGATCCACCTCCCTGCTCTGGTGGCAGATGTGGTGGCATGCCCACAAATCCCTGTGATGCTGAACTCTTCACTGTGCTCTGAGATCGAGACCTTTATAAGTAATCACACCTCTATCCCTTAGGAACTAGCTGATGATACAATGCATGATAGTGGGATGCCTCTTTGCCTACCCTGTTCACATCTCTATGAGCTGTGAATGCCTCAGCCACAACCTACCCAGCCCCACCTATAATGGCTACCTATTTGGCGATATCCCGCTCAACCCTATATGTCTTAGCCCGTCGCTGTGCTACATCCCTCTCTGAGGTCAATGCCAAGATCTTCTCCATGGCCTGCTCCAGCTACAAGGTCAGAATATCCAACTAGTCTGTCAGTGTACCTATCTCAATACATATCTCTGTAGCATCCTGTGTCAAATTGACCATGGAAAAATCTCCTGAGTCAACCCTGCTCTATAGGGTATCCAATGACCCCTCTGCCCTATTTTCTCACACCATCTCCACAGCTAATAAACCCTATATATGGGTCATCTCTATCTGTAGGCTAGTCTCGGACACTTGGGCCATGCCTAGTATCCCACACAGTCACGCACACTCTGTTTGTAGGCTACCTCACTCTGCGAAGATAGCATCATGAGTCTCCTACACAAAAAAACCCGCCGGTGGGCCTTGTACCTATGTTGGCACCTATGGTGCATGTACCTATACCAACTGTTGCACCTGTGGTTCCTATACCTGTCCCCATACTAGTGGAGGCCCCTGTGGCCCCTGATCTGGTCCAACCCCTGCTTGTGCCTCTGTACGAGGTCTAACCCATCTCTATGGTCTCCTCCTCTAACCTATTTTCGAGGTCTCTAGAGAATCTCCTATAGAAGTCCTGTCATCCACATCCATATCCCCTGCCGGTTGCTCCTGAGCAGCCACCTGAGCGGGGTCTATAAGGCACAATGGTGTGTGTGCAGCCCACCATGCTGCATACTCCAGAGTCATCACTACATCTGTGACGTTAGGACATGCTACAAAGTCTAGCCACACAATGTCTCTCTAGGATGCCCTCACTATAAGAGCATCTATATATCTCCCCCAGGTACCTACCTCCATAGTGACATGAGGATGTAAGGCATCCTCTGCCACCACTCCCTGCTGTAGACCAAACTGTCTCATAACCCTCGAGGGTCTATACCTCTCTATCTAGTTGATGGTCCTCCCCAGTAGAAAGAAATTATTCTAAGTGTAGGACAGGTACAAAAAGTCCTTGAATCCATCCTCCACTCCTACCGCCCAATCTATAGCCCACCATGGCTCGCATAGTCTGTATGGGGTCCAGCAGAAAACTTGTACCTCATTTAAAAGTCATCGCTAGTAGCTGGTTTGACTGACAAAGGTGTATCTCAAGGGAAGCCTATATCTGCAGGCATAGGGCTCTCCTGACTATCATGTCTCTCATACCCTTATAGGCTAGAACACTATGATATGCTCTCAAGCCCACACTAATATCAATGTCACTCTGGTACCCATGTTGCACACCCTATGGTACACAGCCATGTTTAGGTCATGGTACAACAGTTCAAGGACAACGTACCCCTAGCAATAAGAAGTCCCCTCCTTTAGAATCTATGCTACTACTCATGCCCATCCCATGCCAAAACCATGTCCCACCAGGTCAACTAGCATGAGCCCACCAATCAATCTTGCCAGATATAGGGCTATCCGCCATAACCTCTTGTCGACGGCTGGCTGCTAGGACATCCAAGTCTTGTATGTCCGAATCTGCATCATTAGCTACTTGAAATAAATCTCCATGCAATGGTCACTATCCTCTAACCAGTATTGAGGAATCACCCCTCGGATGGGTATTCGAAGGATCCGCCAGATGTCCTTTAGGGTGATAGTTGCCTCTCTAGTAGGCAGGTGAAATGTGGTGGTATCACTGTGCCATTGCTCAATCAATGCAGTCATCATCCCATTGTGTGCCCATAGCCTAGGCCAATGGGGCACATAGTCCACCCCAACTACAGCTAACAAACCCCAGTCATCCTCTGTGAGCTATGGCTATAACTCCATGGTCAGTGGCCAATGCTCTCGTGATCCCAATGGTGGGAACTGCTCCTGAAAAATTTCAAAAATCTACCATGTCAGCCCCTTTTTCTTCTAGTCCTAGCCTAAACCCTCCCAAAGAGGGGCATCTTGTCCCTAGGTCTTTTGCTGACCCATCCTCGGCCCCCGCTAGGTCCCTCTATTTCCCTTCCCCTCAGCATCTTCCCTTTTAGGTGTAGACGCCGGTTCAGCCATAAATGTCGGTTCATACACCGACGTCTCCACTGTCATTCCCCGTAGACTACCATCTTTGCAAATAGGGGTCCGGGTCTGGCATCTTTGAAGATGCTAGTCTGACATCAACATCTATGGAGACGCCTATTCGGGGATTGACATTTTTGAAGACGTCGATCCAGGGATTAGTGTCTTCGCAGATGCCAGTTCTTGAACTGGTGTCTCCAGTCCACAACCCTAATTACCCTCATTTATTACCCCCTAACCCATCCCCAAGCATTAAATAACTTCAACAATAATAAATGCAAGGTCCTGGATAGGTCACTCACCGGTACTGGTCACTCTGCAGGCCTCTTGTGTGTGCGCATGCACTCCCCCAACTGCCCCTTCATCCTCTTGTCAGCCATTTTTTCACTCCAAAGCTCAGTTTTCACTATTCACTATTCACAAATGACCTTCCTTAAGCCCCCCATCCCTTCTTATAGCCCCCATTTTCCTCAAATTTTTTCCCCACCCATTTTCCTGCCCCCCCTATGTATATTTTTGTTTAAATCATCCTGTTGTACAACTAATACACATAAAATCCAAAACACATTTAAAAATTGCAAAAAATAAAAAAAATTCCAAAAATTCCAAAAAATCAAATATTCTCAAAAATCTTGCAATAAACACTTTGTTCTTTTCACATCGTTCCGTCTATCAATTTTTAGAGATGTTTTGACTCCTACACCTGAGAACATATTTTACACAAAATCAGTTTTGTGACCAATTGTCCTTGCTCCCCATCCTATTCACAACTTTTGCTAGCGAATCTCTTTTAATCCAATCAAATCCAATCCTTTCCTGTCAGGATGCATCCTTCTAGTGTCAGCTTATCAAATCCTTCAGCACATCAATCCCATTCATGGCAAGAACTTTGGATTGATTGACTTCTTGGTCATGAGGCCTTCTTTATTGATTTTATCTTTTTGTGTCGGTTTATGCCTATTCACAACTATCTTAATCTGCTATATCTTGGTACGTTGTGACAGGTGAATACTGATCCATGCATCTTTTACAGTGTGCTTTTGTTTGAGCGTCTATTCCATGCAAAGGAATCTTGTCATCTATGTTTTCTAACACCTGATGCATACCTCCCATTGCAATATCAAAATAAGATGAGCTCTCCATATTTTTCACACAAATGGATCCCCAATGCTTGTTAGTTGCATTCATTTCAATTACATTCTTAGCTTCATTCTTAATTACATTTTAGAAGGCTTCTATTTATTCCCCCCTCTCTCTACCTCCTGCCCATTGCATCCTTTTTTGAGAAAATTCCATAATGTCATCTTCGTTGTGTTCTTTTCTCAAGGGGGCACAACCCTGCACCGTCGTTGCTTCAACATGACTCCTAGAAACCCTCTTCCTCTGGGGCAACTTATTTTCTTGTCTTTGACATAACGTCACTTGCGATGCCACATCAAAGAGGGGCAAAATGTAGACATCCAAAAATATTAATATTAATATTAATATTATTTTCCTCTTATTCCTCTAACTATTTAATTCACTCAATTAAATAGTTTCATTTACTAGTATTTATCAATAGCTTAAATACTATTCTAATGTATTTCATTTAAATACATTTGTCTCATAAAATCTCCTTTTTAATAAATTTACATTTATTAAATCCTCCATATTCCTAATTCTTCTAAACCATGATTTATTCAAATCTCATTTAAATTATAATCTAAACCCTATCTAGGAACCTATTAATCCAACCTAGACAGCCTACCCTATTCCTACCCTACTCCCATCACCTCATTTCCTATGTATATTTACCCACCTAATTGTCCTTTAATCATGCTTAATGGGTGATTCCTAACCTTTTTAAGGCTAATAGAATGCTCACCCACATGGGGAAATTCTCTCCAAAATGGGCACCCATCCCTCTTAATTGCTTCTTACAACTTTGTCTCCCACTTGGAAATGTTGAGCCACTCAACATTTAATGCCAAGTTTGACTCAAAATTGGCCATCCCCTCAAAGCCTATGTATCCCTTATGTGGATCTTATGTGGATGCCACATCATCCAAGCCTCTTCCTCTCTCCCAAAACTCTATAAATAGAGGCCTTCTCCTCTTCATTTTACATCTCTCATTTTTGCATTGTTATTATGATAACATAACTCTAGATTTCATGTTTTCATATGCTTTTAGTATTTCATACTTAATTCACATAGATATCACATGTTAGGCTTCAATTTGGTGAATGAATCTTAGTTCAATCTAGTATATCCATATCATCTTCATAGCTAGTTTAGATCACCATTTGAAGGATTTGAGACTAGTTCCTTATACTAGCTCTTGAATTGCTTCATTTGTTTCCATGCTTGCATTCCATTTGGGGATCCATTATATTTAGTGTGTTTGAAAGAGCACACCTATATTCCATCAAAAGAACAAATCAAACAACATAAATAGGGTGCTTAGTTGTTTTAGTTCAATCTGATGTTACGTTGAGTTCTTTGTTTCTTGCTTGCTTGCTTTCTCTTTCATATGATTTTGAATCGATTATATGTGCTAACCCACTAATATTTCATGTTTGTGCTCGCTCCCAACAGATTGAAGATTTCACCGTACACAACAAGAATGCACATGCATAAGCACATATTTACATATACAGTAAGAAGTCTTCAAAACTAATAATCCAAAAGGAAACGGAGCCAAGAACATCCATCTAACCATGAACAGTACCTCAATATAATAAAGATTAACCACCCAACCACATGGATCCAAAAAGATTCCACTCCCCCATGCTAGGAGATAGAGACCAAGGTTCACGCAAGAAGATAACAACTAGGATACTCCTAAGGTGATGGTAATCCTTCCCAAAACATAACACAATAGAAAATACAAGAAGTTCACAAAGACATAAAGCACATTGGTAGGAACTCTAAGACACACACTAGGTGAGTGTCATCACATAGCCCTCACCCCTTGGGTTACCCTGGTCAGCCACTTTGGGCCCCAGCCCCCAAGTAGGCACATGCGAAACTGAAGATATCTCATAGGGACGAGACTGTTTGATTGTGCTATCACAATATCACCTTCTCCCACTCCCATCCATAGCCTTTAGTAGCACTACTAGCATGGGTGAGGCTCATATTAGTTAATGTGTAGTTCCCTTCCCATAAATTATTATTGTTATCACTGGATTAAACAACTCCACTGTGGGTTACCCTTGTACTAGCCACTTAAGGCCCCAACCTCCACTGTGAGCCACTCACCTAGTGTTCTTAGGTTCCCTACCTTTAGAAAACATCAAAAGGGCATAACAGACCCACATAATAATCCATAGGAAGACATAACAATGTCACAACATCAAACAATTTAGTTTAAGAAAGCATTAGTTGTCCTGAATCCTTTGGACAACCCTAAACCACAATCGAGTACACAAATAGTTAAAACACAACCACATTGAATCAAATTCATCACAAGGGATTCTCAACAACATAATAACATCATGAAACTCATAAAAACATAAATTATAACATCATAGTAACCTAGGATTGGGTTTAGGGGATCACTCAATAACCCTAGTCCACCAGATAGTCCTAAACCCTATCCTAACATTCAAGATGGTACATAACACATAAGAAGACATAAAAATGTACCAAACATCAATTATTCTATTAAACCATATAACCAGTGCCTTTTGGTACCAACTCAAACCACAAAACATCATAACAAGATTATGTTTTAGAAAACACGCTGATTCCTGAAATTTGGCGAAGTCTGAAATTTCCTAAAACCTTCAAATTCTAGAATCTTTATTTGAACTCCTAAGAGGCTAAAACCACTCTCAAACATCTTGGAAGGTATTACATAAAATGTAACTTAAAGTATAAGGAATTAAAACTATGTAGCTTATACTTAAATTTTATATTTTATGTTCCACCCTCAGGCTGAAATAAGATTGAGACCACCCTAACCCTAATTTGGGTTCCCAAAATTATCCAAACTCTTGAGAGGGTTCAAAATGATCCTAAACATAATACCATATGAAAATTAAGTGTCCTACAAGTTTACACACCCCCTAGGGTCAATCCCGGGTCAACACGACACCCTAAGCCCTTCCAAAAACCCTAAAACTCAAACTGGAAGAATCCTACACAAGTGGAACCCTAAGTTGTGTAGGTGGTCAGGACTTGTGCACACTCTAGACAACAACCTTCAGATTTGACCTTCCAGGTAAAATTGGGTAAGATGGAGGCCTGGAAGGTAGAATCCGAGAGATACCCAGTTGGGATCCCTCAGTTCTCCTTCCAAAACATCCCTCAAACCCATCTACCTTCTGGTAAATCTATTTAGTTCCTACCCATAAGTGCAAGGTGTAGAAAGGTGACCACAAAAAGACATCATTCTAACCAAGATGGAAGTCTGCATAACATGTACAGAAAGAGTTTATGTCTGAAAGTAAATACATTCTAAGGTGTCCATACACGGAGAAGGACAAATAAATAATAGTTCATAAACTTAATTCATTACAAGGTATACTTTCATTATTTAATTCATACTAGACAACATAATATCCAAATAGTTATATAGGATTTCCATAGAACCCACAACTATAGCAGACAGTAAAAAAATCATATCAAAACATAGCAATCATATAAACAGGAACCACATTTCTAGGTAGAGCCTACCTGGAGTCTTGTGGAGAAACCTTTGAGGCAATCCAAATCTATTCTAGCCAAGCCTATTCTCCTCTAGCCTTTCAATCAACTAGATATTCTCCAAATGTTTCCCTTAATCTTTCTAATAGTTTTCAGGTATATATAAAGTTCTCCTTATATAATTTCTCTGTATTCTTCTCCCCCTACTCTCTACATTTCCCTTCCATAAATATGTTGTAGGATTGGTTACATGGGAAGTTTCAATCGATGCAACCATCCACAACTATCTTCTGGTTATTAGTTTGAACATAATAGTCTTTAGATAATTTAATGAGTAGATAGTTTCCTGAGAATGTTTTAGTTAAATTACCTCCTTTGTTACTTTATGTTTTAATTCATGCTTAAGGTAACTTATTATTATTTATTCTATCTTTTACCTTGGATAGAGATTAGTTACTTTTCTATTTTAAAGGGATAATATAGTTTCACATAATTACTAATTTCTTTCTTAAAAATAAAAAAGCACATAGCAATTAAATACATACACACACCCATTTATTAAAACATTTATATAAGCATATTTATATAATCATATATATAGACATATGCATATGTGTGCACCCATATGCCTATGTGGACATATATTCATGCAAATATTATTATTATAATCACACATTACTAAATACTTTAAGACAAGGTTTATTACCATGTATTTAACTCCATCACACCATCAAATAAATACTAACCAATAATTCAACCACAAAACAATATTCACCTAGTCCTAGGGACTATAACAAATATCCACAACAAGAAACTATAAATGAACATCAATCCAAAAATGAAGGACAAATCCCAAAAAGGCCCAACCTGGGAGCAGGGATCAGGGAAAGGCTTAGTCTTGTGGGACCAGTTACTGTCTCCGTAACAACAACAATGATCAAGGATTTTGGGGCACGCTCAGACCTGTGAAGCCAGGTGAATTCGATGCCTAGTACCTAGAAGCCTGCATCACCGAGAATAAATACATGTGCATTGATGTACATATTAAAGAGGACATTGCGGACAGATGATTGGGATCGATACATTGTGTGGACCTCATCCATGTGAGTAACTATGACTTCATCCCAAATCATGAAGACACATCATGTATATGGGTGCACACACACACGCACACACACAAAGAATGTAACATGAGGGTTAGAATCTTGAGCATTGGGTTAGTCAATAATCGATACGAATAATAACTCATCATAATCATAATAAATGTCCTAAAATCATTAAGTGACATACAAGATTCGTTGAAACTAACTTTAATAGAAGCACATATCACATAACATCCTAACTATGTTCAGAAAGGTATTGAAGGTCCTTAATACATACATGGGGACAAACACATACATAAATGATACCTTTAGACAATATGTCTGATAGTAGAATTCTCAAGTACAAGTCAATGAAATCATTATAAACAACTTACAGGAAAACAAGTATTAAGCTATAAGGATACATCTAACGATCTTACTTCATTCAAAAAACTTGTATTAGGGTTAGAGGGGTATTACATCCTCCCCCTCTTAGATTCAACTTACTCTTGGAAGTCAGAAGAGATGAAATGAACTATACACATAAGTTGTAAACTGTTATCAAATAGAATTGCAATATTACAACTCTAGTACCTACTTTAATGACTGTAGGCATAATTCTCCTATGAGGAGTGTTGATAAATCCTATATTATTATAGTGTAGATTAACTTGGTTCCAAGGGTAAGAGACTTTCAAAAGAATTACCTATCTGATTCTTTCACTTTATGTAGTAAGTTTGTCAACAGATACTGAGATTAGAGTATTACTTCAAAATTACTTCAACAATATTGTCATCAACTTCAAATTCTAAGGTATTCATGTTTACTCACTAACATCCAAAAATGTATGTTTTACCAATTGAAATTATCACTTCCTTTCCCAATATCAAAGTTCCTATCTATGGCAACTAATATAAAAGATGGAATTTATGATACATTTTCCCTTTTTTTGAGATCCAATCTAATCCTACACAATACAAAATATGAGACTTTATTCCCAATAGGGTTCTACAATTTGTGTTACTCACCAACTATGAATGAAAAAAAACGAGGGGTATATAAAATCTATATATATTATTTTCATGAAGGGAATAAAACAAACATTTGTGATTTACTTTTGCAATCATGAAACTACAATAATCCAGACACTCGAAACTTACCATTTGCATTAAAGCATAGTTTTATATGAAATCTTTTGGAAGACATAAAACAACTTCTTTTAGCCAGTAAATAGTATTCATTTTCCTCAAGATATAAATAGTCTTCTAATAACTTAAGATACATACACACTTTACAATACATATATTCTAAGTCTTCTCTCATAATAGTTGTAGTGTTTAATTTCCAAAAACACATTCATACCCCTAGAGGGGATCTAATCAAACTACAATTTATTGCAACAATATTCATTAAGCTAAGATCTATTCTTAACACTTACTAGTTATATGCGCACCTTTTCCTAAACTTGCATGTCAGGCAGTCTCCATATAACATTTACTTAATTGTCAACAACAATGTAAAAGAGTTCCTTCAAGTTGCCTATTTCATAATGATTATAGACCCATTAAGAGAGGAAATAAGCACGTGATTCCTACTACTATTTTCATAACTATAACAATTAATTTAACCAATGTGCATAACCTGAATTTGTTTCCATAATACTTATCTAGGATCCTAGCCATTCACTAGGCATCTAGAAAGACATATATTTATTAAAACAACTTCCATTGTTAGTATAGATAACCCATTGTCATACATACTCCTCTCTAGACTTTCTTTATTGTTAGCTTAACTACATGCATAAATAATATAGCTTCTTAC
>MU224270.1:1274374-1290721 GCA_018584345.1 Thuja plicata
TATATATATATATATATATATATATATATATATGAAATATTATAACTAATCTAAGTCCTCACAGGTTTCCTAACACCGCTATTAAAGAAACATAATCTAATCTATTCATTTACCCATTAAGGCATTGATTGATTAAATAAGTTTGCAATTCATTCCTTTACTCTTAACCTTAAGTTACATGTATAATGTTACCATCAATCCTAATATTTTTACATGCATCCATGTTCGTTATCCTTTACTAAACTTATGTCATTATTTACACTATTCATTAAGCATTCAGGTGAAAGATAAACATTTTATGGATATGCAATGCCCTATATACTTTATTATTTCATACGCATTTGTGAAACATAGTAACCATAATCCAATATTAAAATACTATAGCTATTTATTCATAGATTCATTAATTCATAATAGTTTTCCACAACCATACATCAAGAGATAGCACATTCATTTGTAAATGCATTATTTCATACTAAGTCTAAGATCATTTCTTGGATACCAAAAGTAATAAAAGATACGTGAATAAGTACCCTAAACAATTATCTTTTCATAGTGATAAAATATAATATTTTCCCTTTCCTTTTTCCTAGATCTACCCATTCCCTTATACATTTCTTTGAATTACATTGATATACATCATATCATCAGATCCAATGATTTACAAGAGATTTATTTTACAAGATTTCACATGCATAAGCACATCTTTACATATACAATAAGAAGTCTTCAAAACTGATAATCCAAAAGGAACAGGAGCCAAGAACATCCACCTGACCACAAATAGTACTCAATATAATAAATATTATCCACCCAACCACGTGGATCCAAAAAGAGTCCACTCTCCCATGCTAGGAGACAGAGACCAAGGTCCACACAAGAAGGTAACAACTAGGATACTCCTAAGGTGATGGTAGCCCTTCCCAAAACATAACACAATAGAAAACACAAGAAGATCACAAAGACATAAAGTACATTGGTAGGAACTCTAAGACACACGCTAGGTGAGTGTCATCGCATAGCCCTCACCCCTTAGGTTACCCTGGTCAACCACTCTGGGCCCCGGCCCCCAAGGCACATGCAGAACCAAACATCTCTCATAGGGACAAGACTGTCTGATTGTGCTATTGCAATAGCACCTTCTCCCACTCCCATATTTAGCCTTTAGTAGCACTATCAGCATGGGTGAGGCTTATCTTAGTTAATGTGGAGTTCCCTTCCCATAAATTATTATTGTTATCACTAGATTAAATAACTCCACCGTGGGTTACCCTGGTACTAGCCACTTAGGGCCCTAGTCTCCACTGTGAGCCACTCACCTAGTGTTCTTAGGCTCCCTACCTTTATAAAACATCAAAAAGGCATAATATACCCACATAATAATCCATAGGAAGACATAAAATTGTCACAACATTAAACAATTTAGTTTAGGAAAGCACAAGTTGTCCTGAATCCTTTGGACAACCCTAAACCACAATCGAGTACACAAATAGTTAAAACACAACCACATTCCATCAAATGCATCACAAGGGATTCTCAACATTATAATAACATGATGAAACTCATAAAAACATAAATTATAACATCATAGTAACCTAGGATTTGGTTTAGGGGATCACTCAATAACCCTAGTCCACCAGATAGTCCTAAACCCTAATCTGACATTCAAGATGGTAGATAACACATAAGAAGATATAAAAATGTACCAAACATCAATTATTCTACAAAACCATATAACCAGTGCCTTTTGGTACCAACTCAAACCACAAAACATCATAACAAGATCATGTTGTAGAAAACACACTGATTCCTAAAATTTGGCTAAGTCAGAAATTTCCTAAAACCTTCAAATTCTAGAATCTTTATTTGAAATCCTAAGAGGATGAAACCACTCTCAAAAATCCTAGAAGGTATTACATAAAATGTAACATAAAGTATAAGCTACATTATCTTATACTTAAATTTTACATTTTATGTTCCTCCCTAACACTGAAATCGGACTAAGACCACCCTAACCCTAATCTGGGTTCCCAAAATTATCCAAACTCTTGAGAGGGTTCCAAAATATCCTAAACATAATACCATATGAAAAGTAAGTGTCCTACAAGTTTACACACCTCCTAGGGTCAATCTCGGGTCAACACGACACCCTAAGCCCTTCCAAAAACCCTAAAAATCAAACTAGAAGAGTCCTGTGCAGGTGGAACCCTAAGTTGTGCAGGTGGTCAGGACTTGTACACACTCTGGACAAAAACCTTCAGATTCAACCTTCCAGGTAAAACTGGGTAAGATGGAGGCCTGGAAGGCATAATCAGAGAGATACCCAGCTGGGATCCCTCAGTTCTCCTTCCAAAACATCCCTCAAACCCATCTACCTTCTTGGTAAATCTGTTTAGTTCCTACCCATAAGTGCAAGGTGCAGAAAGGTGACCACCAAAATACATCATTCTGACAAAGATGGAAGTCTGCATAACATCTATAGAAACAGGTTCTGTCTGAAAGTAAATACATTCTATGGTGGCCATACATAGAGAAGGAAAAATAAATAATAGTTCATAAACTTAATTCATTACAAGGTATACTTTCATTATTTAATTCATATGAAACATCATAATATCCAAATAGTCATAAATGATTTCCATAGAACACACAACTATAGCAGACAGTAAAACAATCATATCAAAACATAGAAATCATATAAAAAGGAATCTCCTTTCCGAGTAGAGCCTACCCAGAGTCTTGTGGAGAAAACTTTGAGGCAATCCAAATCTATTCCAGCCAACCCTATTCTCCTCCAGCCTTTCAATCAACTAGATATTCTCCAAATGCTTCCCTTAATCTTTCTAATAATTTTTAGGTATATATAAAGTTCTCCATATATAATTTCTTTGTATTCTCCCTCCCCCTACTCTCTACATTTCCCTTCCATAAATATGTTGTAGGATTGGTTGCACGGGAAGTTTCAACCGATGCAACCATCCACAACTATCTTCTGGTTATTAGTTTGAACATAACAGTCTTTAGATAATTTAATGAGTAGATAGTTTCCCGAGAATGTTTTAGTTAAATTACCTCCTTCGTTACTTTATGTTTTAATTCATGCTTAAGGTAACTTCTTATTATTTATTCTAGCTTTTACCTTGGATAGAGATTAGTTACTTTTCTCTTTTAAAGGAATAATATAGTTTCACATAATAATTAATTTCTTTCTTAAAAATAAAAAAGGCACATAGTAACTAAATACATACACACACCCATTTATTAAAACATTTATATAGGCATATTTATATAATTGTAAATATAGACATATGCATATGTGTGCACCCATATGCCTATGTGTAAATATATTCATGCAAATATTATTATTACAATCACGCATTAATAAATACATTAAGACAAGCTTTATTACCATGTATTTAACTCCATCACACCATCAAATAACTACTAACCAATAATTCAACCACAAAACAATATTCACTTAGTCCTAGGGACTATAGAAAATATCCACAACAAGAAACTATAAATGAACATCAATCCAAAAATGAAGGACAAATCCCAAAAAGACCCAACCCAGGAGTAGGGATCAGGGAAAGGCTTAGTCTTGCGGGACCAGGTACTGTCTTTGTAACAACAACAATGATTGAGGATTTTGGGGCACCCTCAGACCTGTGAAGCCAGGTGAAGTCGATGCCCAGTACATGCAAACCTGCATCACCAAGAAGAAATACATTTGCATTGATGTACATATTAAAGAAGACATTGTAGACAGATGATTGGGATCAATACATTGTGTGGACCTCATCCATGTGAGTAACTACGACTTCATCCCGAATCATGAAGACACATCATGTATATAGACACACACACATAAATAATGTAACATGAGGGTTAGAATCTTGAGCATTGGGTTAGTCAATAATGGATACGAATAATAACTCATCATAATCATAATAAATGTCCTAAAATCATTAAGTGACATACAAGATTCATTGAAAGTAACTTTAATAGAAGCACATATCACATAACATCCTAACCGTGTTTAGAAAGGTATTGAAGGTCCTTTATACATACATGGGGACAAACACATACATAAATGATACCTTTGGACAATATCTCTGATATTAGAATTCTCAAGTACAAGTCGATGAAATCATTATAAACAACTTACAGGAAAACAAGTATTAAGCTATAAGGAAACAAATAAAGATCTTACTTCACTCAAAAAACTTGTGTTAGGGTTAGAGGGTTATTACACCCATTACCTTCATGGTGTAAGCATCCTAGTCACAGTTCAGACACAAGTTCACACAAGTATGAATGGGACTCTTTCTCTGAGTCTTCCATAGTTGATAGAGATATTGATGTTATTCACATTTATAATTCTCAACCTGAGGTAGCCAATGAGTCACGTGTAGGATTAGAGGATTTGAACCCATGTGTTTCCATAGTGGATGATTCTTACCTTGTTAGGATGAATCCCGATTTGGGTAGTTTAGAAGGATACTTGGTGGACTCTGACTCTTTGGTCGCCAGCAATAATATCAGTCACATTTATAACCTTGAACCAGTCATTAACTTACCCCTTTTTCATCCTAATCTCATTGATTTGTCCCAACGCTATCAAGAACTTGAGCTCTTAACATTCCAAAATGATTATGAGATAGCCTGTTACCTAAATTTCATTGAACCCGTAGTCTCTTCCACTAGTGAACCGACTACCAGCATGATAGAGCCAAACATCAAGTACCTTAGTCACAAGATAAAAAGAAAAGAAAATCAAAAGAACAAGAGTTCTGATGGAAAAAACCACTGTGTGGCGATGTCAGAACCAAAAAAAGTAAAAATAAATGATGTATCCTAGGGTGAAAACCTCTCTAAGGCACCTAAGGATGAGGTACTCGATCCTCTCCCTAGCTACTTTCAAGATAGATCTTCAGTGCTTATTGAACCAGGTGTGTTGTTTGTTTCTCCTCATGGGTACATGATTCCTAGGTCTTATAAATTATTGTGCCCATGTACAAACAACATTGTTGAGTATGAAGCTTTAACAAATGGACTTAAGATGGCCATAGAATGGAGAATCATAGAGTTACACATCCATGGGGATTCACAGCTGATAATCAACCAAGTTAATGATGAATATAAAACAAAACATGAGAAAATGGTACCTTAAAAGCAAATGGTTGATTCCTTGAAATGCTACTTCACATTTGTCACATTTCAGCAAATCCCTAGACCAAAAAACAAAGTAGCAGATGCTATGGCTACACTTGCTTCACTCCTTCAGTTAGAGAAACATGAATCAAGATTCAAATTCCTGGTGGAAGAGATACATCACCCTATTTATGATTCCCAAGAAAGCCATGTCATTTTTACCCTTGTTGGTCATGAGTCATCTCATTTTGGTGCCATTTACTCATACCTTCGTGATGGCATTATACCTGAAACCTTTAACTAATCTAAACGTAGAAACATTACTTGAAACGCCTCTCACCATTCCCTTATCATTGGTGATTTGTATAGGAGGGATCTAGATGGAACACTTCTTAGATGCTTAGAAAAGGAAGAATCTGACCAAGTGTTAGTTGACATTCATGAGGGCATCTATGGGGGACATTCCAATGGTCTTTCAATGACCCAAAGGTTTCTTAGGGAAGGGTACTATTGGCCTACAATGCAGATTGATGCATTATCTTTTGCAAAGTCATGTGAAAAGTGTCAAAAACATGGTAACCTGATACATGCTCCAGGCAGGGAGCTCATTCCTTCTATATCTCATTGGCCATTTCAGCGCTGCGCCTTTGATCTTGTGGGGTGAATTCATCCCAACTCATCAGGTGGACACAATTTTATTATCACTACTACTAATTACTTCACTAAATGGGTAGAATTTGTCCCACTTTTTGTTTCTTCAGGCAAGACAGTCTCTCTATTTATTCTGAACCATATCATCTGTCGATATGGAGTGCCTTCCGATATTATCACTGACAATGGAGGCTAGTTCAAAAATCAAGACCTTAAACAACCCTACAAGAAATTCAAGATTAAACAACATTGGTCCTCCATTTACTTCCCGCAAGGAAATCGTCAAGCAGAGGCATCAAACAAAACCATTCTTAAAATCTTGCATAGAATAGTCTGTAAGAATGGTAGAGATTGACACTTACAGATAAATTTGGCTTTGTGGGCCTATAGAATGAGTATTTGTACTCCTACTTGGGCTACTCCTTTTTCCCTTACATATGGTGCTGAAGTAGTGTTACCTTTGGAGGTTGAGATTCCTTCACTTTGAGTTTCCCTCCAAGGTCTAGTTATAGATGAAGACTACTATGCCATGAGAATTCAAGGGTTAGAACTTCTAGATGAGAAATGTCAAACATCATTTGACCATATGAGGGTTTATCAAAAGTGCATGTCCATATCCTTCAACAAAAAGGTCTTCCCTAGAGAATTCCAAGTGGGAGATCTTGTCCTCTGTGAAAATCCAAAAAACCAACAACATAGAGATCAAAAGGGAAAATTTGAACCTAATTGGCTTGGACCTTACATCATTACAACAAATTTTGGGTCAGGTGCTTATTTACTATCTACAGAAGAGGAAGAGCAGCTCCCTGATCCTATCAATGTTTTGCATCTGAAGAAGTTCTATCCATGATGCCCATTCTGTTCGGAGGCATCCTTTGTACATACTTATTGATCCTGAAAAAATTCAAAAAATGATACATTGTCAAAATTCTAAAAATCAGAAAATGTCCTGAAAAAATGATCATCTTAGTGAAAACCTAGCAATACGTTCTTTGATGTATCTCAAAAAAATTAAATATTCCAAAAAAAAAAAAAAAAAGTGCCTTGGTGAAAACCTGGAAACAGGCACCTTGGTAGAAAAAATTCAAAAAAATTATAAGGAGTCCTAAAAAAAAAGATGAAAAAAATCAAAAAAATGAAGGAGAAAAAATTGTAATAAAATCCAAGTGGTGAAAACCTAGAATTGGGCGCTACTTGAGGCCTTTGCACCCCTGTTTCTTAGCGTGTGTCCTTGACACTTAGCCTTTCTCCATCATGCCTTGTCCTTGTTGCCTTGGTTTTGAATTGGTCTTTGTCTTTGTCTAGGGGGCATAACTATGATGGCTTTGGTCTCTTGGATGCATTAGTATTTAGGACATCCCACAAATGGTGTTTTTCAACACCACCCTAACTATATTTTTCAACACAACCCATGACATCAAGTGTTTTTCAACACTTATCAGTTTGGTATTCCCAGTTTTGTCATGTGATCTTACTTGCTTGCAAGCATTCAATCCTTATCCTCAAAACTCAATATAAGTTGACACACTTAAATTTTTAAACACAACACTATATGCTTGAGCTATGTCATGATATTTTCTTTGTGTGCTAACTATTATTAATTTTCATTGAGTTTCCTTGTCTAATAAGTCTCTCCGGGATGCATAGCTAGAGGACTTGGGACATGGAACATGTTTTTATTTTCTTCCTACTTTATGCTTCACTATTTTTGCACAACCATTTTTCTAGTCATCCTGGCCTCTATGCCTTGATGCAAGCATGGTTTTTCTACATTAAATTGGGTAAGCTAACATCATAGTCATCTTGACCTTTATGTCTTTGATGCTTATGTTAAAATATTTCCACATTCCAATCCGATATAAATCACATTCATATATTCATAGTTGCACTTGTGACTGGTGATGATTGTGTGATTTTTTGATGTCCGTTAATAATGGCCCAATGATGAAAATAAGTTCCTTAACATTCTCTAATGAATGATGAACACAAAGTCTTATGTTACAGTTGCTCTATTGCAAGTACACCTTTGCATTTTCATGTATCTTGCATTGTTAGACCTCATGTTAGTTTTCTTTTTTAGGCTACATTATGAGTTTGAGAGGGTTTCCTTCATCTTTCTGGTGGACTTTAATCAACTATGATCATGTTTGATCTTCATTTCCTTATCTTCTTTCATGATCTCAATCAAAATTTTATATCTTACACAGTTGATTGATTTTGGGGCATTCTCTTTCTTAAGGCAAATTCTCTTTCTTCTCTCCATTTCTTTCCACCTCTTCCAAACTTCTATCTTCCATTCACTTTCACCCCACTTATTTTATTCTAATTCAACCTTGGGGCATAATCTTTCATGCTTGATGATCTACCTTGGTTCTTTGATCCTTATAGCTTTCATTTTACATCAAGAACCTAATCTTTAGTTTGATTTGATCAAATTTATCAATTTACTGTTTCTCCCCTATCTCATTTCAATTTCGATCATGAGGGGACAGTACCTATCAAACTTCAATCCTTGATTCAGCTTTATCAATCCTATCAATTACTCCGCTTGGGGCAACCCTGCTTGAGATTCTTATCTTGGATATTTCAATTACCTATTTACAAGGGTGTTGACCTTGTCTTTTTCAAAAAACTTATCTTTTTCTTGATGTGTTCCCATAAAGATCAAACGTATGGGTTGTTTTATGATCCCAAAGCGATCTCACACTTCAACTGCATTCTTTGACTACATGTGTTCCCATAAAGATCACACATTAGTCAAAGAGGGGCAAATGTATGTACCATAAAATGAGCTCCTAGACTATGGGCCCCCATTTATCAATTTATTAATTTATCAAATTTTTGAATCAATGCTTTGCAACATTTTAATTCAAATCAATTTCCTTGATCAAATTATGATTAATTCAATTATTTCAATATTTCCTAAGGTTTGATCATTTTTATTTAATTAAAAGATTTAATCTCCCTTTTAATTAAATAAAATTCATCTTATTTAATTAAATTAAATTCCTCCCATTTAATTAAAGAAAATTCTTCTAATTTATTTAATTAAAATAAAACCCCTCTTTTAATTAAATAAATAAAAATCCCCCACTTAAAGCCCTTTTTTTATGAAAAAGGAAATAAATTAAATACAAATCCATTTTTATCACATCTTTTTAAATGAGCACATGAATCAACCAAGATTTAATCTCCACCATTGCTCATTTCTTTTTGCCTCGTAATCTAAACCAGTCACTTTCCTATAAAAGGAAACCTCTCCTTCTCATTCTCATATAGAATTTTTATGTATTGTTATGCTGCAGGTTTGGAGAGCAATTTTGGAGGAGAATTTAAGCACTTTGGCTTGGATATTGCAACTTCTCTCTTCTTTTCTTCTTCTTCTTGCATCCATGGATATTCATGTAGATTAGATTCATATTAGATTAGAATCATATTTAATTTCATAGATTAAATTTGCACATTTCCTTTCATAGAATAATCTTGCATTGTTATCATTTAGACTAATTTCCTTTATTGCATTGTTATCATATAGAATAGATTTCATTTTCATGTATTGAATCTCTCATTTCATGGTGTACTTGCATAGGCACAACTAGGTCAATCTGAGGGCCTTCATCACACACCTTTGCACTCCATGACTAGGGAGCTATGAGTTGATATTTGAGGCCTCATTCTTGAGCAACCTTGAATGGAATGACTCATAGAAGTGTGACACATTTTTAGCACACAACGATAACCTATCTCAGATTTTGGAGATTCCTTTCCATTTTCATTTGTCGACCCAATCTTGGTTGATGCAAAAATTGCAATGTTGCGCAGTTGAAAACTGAAACATTACATATCTTAAAAACCGCTCATCCTAGGATCAAACCATCTTCGCTTACACCTTCAATTTGATGCGTAAATTCTAGGAATAACCTTGTTACGCTTCATAACTCATTCAAAAATTCAGGACCACAATGTACTGGTGCATCCCTTAACATTCTTGTAGTGCCCTAAATAGGTCTAGGTGGTTAGAATGCTCCAATAGGACTAAAATTGGGTAGGATTGATATTTTTGATCTTATATGAGCTATTATCACTTCATTAAGGTGTTGGAATGAAAATTACGAGTCTAGGTTTAGGAAATGAAACATGCATATTCTCATCAAGTATGAATCATTCAGTAAAAATATACATAGATACAAGTGCAAGCATAAATATAATTCATAAGCAATTTACAAAGCATAAGACATCCACATAAACATAAAGTAATCTACATCAATACACATGATATATTCATAGATCATGAATAAAAATATATATGTTCAATAATGTCATAGATCAAATATGTCCAATAAAGTTAAATTGGCTTTGTGAAAGCCAAATGGATATAGAACATGTCACTTATACAATATACAAAAAATATATCTAGTAATAATATATTGGCATACAATGATTATCCCTAATCTAGTCATTTCTTGAAAGGGGAAGAAAAAATTCCTGACCTGTCTTTGATTGTCGCGTCGATGGAGATGCAGTACTCTTCTGAGTGCACTCACTAGTCCTCCTATCTAGACTCTTCTACAGCTCGAGCTGATAAAATAACAAGTATAAACATCAATAATTAATATATATTAGAATTTAATTATAGGATGACATAAAATAGAATATTTTCTTACTGCTACCAAATAGTCGCTATGTACATCCACCAAAGGGGCACACATACGATCTAGAGTAACGAGTCCCTACAACATCAATCAAAATAATATTTAAAATACATACATGAATATCATTAAAAATTTTAATACAAACTATTAACATAACAATTCTAATTAAGTAATCTCTTTCATACCTTGGTCAGTGCATCAGAACTATCTATAGCTAAAACTATGCCATGATTCAAACTATCGCAAAAAAAAGGAGTCTCTACTATGAATAATTGAAAATGAAACAACAAGAGTATTATGTAGTTATCAAGAATACCTATAATATTTTACAACCCCACTAATTAATAAATGATACCTCTATGAAGATGCCACTGCATACTTCAATGTACGGTGTCGATGTAGTTGCTCCAACATTAAACTAGTGCACATGTATGGTAATTTATAAGACAACCATTAATATAAGAACAAACCACTGACTTGTTAATTATACTACATTATTACACATATACCTGTGGAATAAATGATGTCGTTACAAAGCCAGGTGAAGGAATGTCATCATTTCCATGACAACTTTGACTCTAGATTTTGATCATAATTTGTCTACTAATTTAGTTATTCATTCATTTATTAATGAAATATAATCAAGTAAATCAAATTAACATGAAAATAAACATACCTCAATGAAATGTGAACAATTCCCTTTGTTGTCTAATTTCAATGTCAATGGTCTAGCATGAACTAATGTACATGCACAATAAGTTATGAGACAAACATCCATATAATTATAGAATAATCAAATGTATACTTTAAAAAAAAAATTATTCGATACATACTTGTGGAGTTGACGATATAATGTATAAGGGGTCTGGGGGATCATTGTCACTACAACCGACACTCTTTCCCTGAATTTTCATCGTAAACAATAGATACTAATTTAATTAAATTCATTCATTTAAAAATGAGATATGATCAAATAAATTCAATGAGCTTGCAAATATTTACTTGTGTATCAATGCCAAATGTTGCATTGAGAAAATCATCAGTCATCAGTCTATTATCCCTCTTCCTCTCTATTGGCAATACCAAATGTGCATAAAGGTCCACAAGAACAACAAAAAGGACCCCTTGTAGACCGACCATGGTCACCCTCAACTACAGGAGTGACACACTAAATGAGATTATGTCAGAGCACTAATCCTGCCTAGTGTGTCCACCTCCACATGTTCCTTCACATTGGAAGGAATACTAACATGATACACCTATGGCTTGCCACTGGGAAACCTAGGTGCATTATGCTCACGACGTGCCATAGGTCTATCAAATGATGACCCCCCACCTCTACCCTGAGACTCTAGAAAGTCAAAATAATTTGGCACCTCCTTCAGGACAAACTCACAAAAGAGTTTCCTCAGGAAATAGATAGGAACCTCCTGATTGTTACAGGGAGGGGAATCAAAGGGCATCCACCATTTGTCCCAAAAGTTTGTTTTTATATCTTGATTCAAGCATGAATGAATTGGGAACCTCTTTATTGTAGTTTTAAGAGTTCAGTTTCCCCTAGCTTTTTAAAGAGTTTGCAAATTTTGTCTTTTGTGATATCTTTATTTTATGCCCTCATATGATAATTTATTTGCATAATATTGTTTTTGTTCTCTTTTTTTGTGCCATAAATTAAGTTTCCCACTAACTAAACCTACGTGAGTCAAGATTAATTCTAATGATTTTGAAAGTGTTACCTTCTAGGATTTGTACCAATATAATCTCTTAACCTCCTAATTAAAGATTCTATTTCTGTTTTCCCTCTTTCTATTTGGTTAATAAAATTTTCATGTGTTCCAAGAGGAGGTTTCTCGATTGGTGGAGGTGGTTGGGCTTCATTTTCTTGGTTATTTTGAACATCCATTTGTTCATGAGGTGAAGAAGGAGGGTTTGGTTGAGGGTTTTCTGTGGGGAGATCATTCCTTCCTGGAAGTTAAAAGAAAATCTATTTTAAAAGTCTAATTAAACATTAAATTTAAGAAAAGAAAATTTGAAAATTAAATTTGATTGAAAACTAAAAATTAAACGTAAATTTTAATACAGATAAGAGACATAGGTTGTAGAATCACTTACCTCTTCTTTCGGTTCCATCTTGATGACGTCATGGAACCATTTTTTCCTTCAATTTGATGGAGCAAACACCCACAATGTATTGTGTAAGCATTGTTTTTCTAATTTCTTGGCTGGGTGCAGGTTTGAGAAAACAAAATGAACCACTTTTGTGGCTGTGCTAACTTTATCATAAACCTAATAACACATGCGTTCTATATCATGCATGCAATATGGTTTAAATTTCCCAAGCCTAAGCCTTGGGCAATCCAACCCATAGCGCATGTGGGCTATAGCACGTACGCGCTATAGCCCACACGTGCTTTGTACATATGGGGGACCAAAAAGGTATTTGGCACCTCTTTGGTCCCCCATCTTGGTGCATATACTCAGAACAGACCCTATAAACAAGACAACTCAAAGTTAGCTTCAAAAAGGTATTAAAAAAGGATCAACAATTTATTAAAAGTAAAAATTCCATAATATCAACAGAATTGAAGATATAAAAATACACAATATAATGTGTTTAAAATTTTTAATAGTAAAATAAAAAGTAGTAAATGGCCAATCACTAGCTAAGTGAGCAACTCATTTGAGTAATCAATAAGGCAATTAAATAAGTCCTTGTAATTCCCTTCTTTTTCAACATCTTTATCTAAGGCCTTCTTCTGCATTAGAAACAACATGGTGGCAAAGCTATGCATGAAACTTAAGTTGAAGTGAGAGATGCTCACCATTTTCTTCTCTATGTCCACAATCTTCTTCTTTGGGGCCTCAAAGTTTGCAGCATTGGATTGGCAATTGGTAATGATGTTAATCTCCAGGGTGACATCTTGGGTTAGGTCTGAAGGATCCATCTTATTACTATTTGAGAGATGCATGGATTGACCACTAACGGTTAGGTCCAAAGGCTCCATCTTATTACTATTTGAGAGATGTGTGCATTTACCACTAACCAACTTCCCCAAATTTTCTTCATCTTCAATGTGCCCACCATATTTATCCTCAAACTCTTCATCACAGTCCACTCATTGCTTCCCTTTTCCTTTGACTAATGAGCAGGTAGCAATTCCATCAGACCTCCTATGGTTAGAACCACCACCTCTGCTATCCTTTTCACTATTTTCATAGGTATCCCCATCCTCACTATATATTTTTGCAATACAAAGTTGGGTCTTATCTTTCTTCGTTGGGGAGTGGGATTCTTGATTATGCCTCTTTTATTCAAGGTGTCGAGGGGATGTTAAACTATTTGAGGTCGCATAAGCCTTCAAAAATAAGGGCATAATTCTAGGTAATGGATGTGTTAGATATGGAGTGAGCCTTAGGTGGTTCAATTTTGGAAGCACCAAGAATATGGAGACATTTCTTTTTACCATGACCAATAAAGGAATCTAGAATTGTTAGAGGAGACCTGGGGATTTAGAACATGGGGCTTTAACAACCAAAATGGGATTAGAAGGGAATGTGACATGGTAGAAATTGTAGAGGCAAAAGATAAGCAACCAATGGAGTAGTATGAGCTTACTATCCTAATTTTAGTAACCTCCATAGCATCTTTAATTGAATTGTATGATGAATTTAACCAAAAAAAGGGAAAAAAGTCAAAACATTATGGAAAAAGTGATCAAACAATTGAAGGTGATAATAAGACTATACCTTCAAGAAATCATTCAAGGTAAAAAATTTTAGGATCATTAGGAAAAATTGGTCCAAAGGACTCAAGACCTCTACACTGTCAAATCCTCCATGAAACTTCTCAAGTTTTTCTTTGTTCCTAGATAGAATGGTGCCAAACTATCACTGTCTACAACCCTAGTTTATGTTCTCCATTTCCTACCTCATAGTAGGAGGGCTAGTCATTTTCATAATTATTTCCTCATTATAATAAAAGTAAATCCCTCCCACCTTCAGTCTTTTCTCTTCTAGGATGTTCCAAATTGTATACAGTGTTTTTTTTTATCAAAACCACTGATATAAATAATGAATTGTATGACACTACCCACCAAGAAGATATGTCACATAGTACCATCTACTTGAAATGTTGAATGCCTACTTGGTTCAATCCTCACTCTATCCCCATCCATGATTTCAACAATAGTATAGTAAGCAAAATATAAAAAGACACCAAAATAACCATATTTATGATTGTAATAACAAACATGCAAAATGAAACTTTAGAATAATCTGGAAAATATTTTTATAAGGAATTGAGATCTGTGCCAAATAAATTATTTCTTTTATACTTGCATGTGGGACCAAGAGTTGGATCATATTATTAGACAATAAATGTCTGAAATTTTTGAGAGCTCTTATGACAGAAAGAACTTGCATATCCACATAGTTGTATCTTCCCTCATATTCTTTAAGCCCCTCACTAAAGAAAGCAATGGTTTGTTCCAATTTTTTTGAATTTAGTTGTGTTAGAACATGTGATATGTTGGATTCTCCTCCAAGAGTATAAATGATAAAATCCTTGTCAAAATTAGGATTGACAAGAATAGGAGCGGATGCAACTACTATTTTAATCTCCTCAAAACTTGCCTTTCCCTCCTTGGTGCATCTGAATTCTATATTCTTCTTCAACATACTTGTAAGAGGTTTAACCATAGTAGAAAGATTAGGAATGAACCTTCTTACAAAATTTATCCTACCAAGGAAAATTTGAAGTCCTTTCTTGTTACTAGGAAGTGGAAGAGAAAGAATATAGCCTACAATCTTTCAGGATCTATAGTCAAGACATCCTTTGATACAATATGTCCCAAAATATTTCCATGATTAGTAGAAAACACACATTTCCTAGGATTCAAAGACACCATATATTCTCTACATTTAATGAATGTTTTCCTCAAATGATCAAAATAATTTTTTGCATTCTTGGAGTATATGGTTATATATTCAAGATATATCAGCACAACCTCTACCAATATGCCCTTAAAGGCCATTTCCATTGCCTTTTAGAATGTAGCACCTGCATCAGTTATCCCAAATGGCATTTTACAATAGGCATAAGTGCCCCATTTAGTGGTAAATAATGTCTTGTATTGGTTTGATTCTTGGACAAAGATTTGGTTATAACCTGAATAACTATCTAGAAAATAAAATCATTCTCAACCACTAACTTTAGAAAAAAAATTCTCTATGGAAGTAAGGGGATGATGGTCTTTAAGGGAAGCCTTATTAAGGTCTCAAAAGTTCACAAATAATTTTATTTATCCATTCTAATTCCTTACAAGAACAAGATTAGCTACCTGAAAAAGAGTTCTTAATAAGAAATATTATATTAGCTTCTATGAGCTTGGACACTTCTTTTCTCGTTAAGGGTTCAATCTTAGGAATGATTGGTCTCTATTTTTTCCTAACTATTTTTGCATCAATATTTAACTCTATGGTATGTTGGGTCAAACCCCTTTAATTCCTCATATGTCCAAGAAAAAACATCATTGAATTTGTTGGTGCCCAAAAACAATGAATTGAATTTCCTTTGGACTTGCCAATCCAATGATGGGAAATCCAATTATTTTTGGCCAACTAACGGGAATGATCAATTATGATCCTCTTCCCCTATGCTTCTGGCTCTGCAGGACCAAGGCGGGTGAACCTTCACCTGAATAGTCTTTTTATGGCAGATAACCTATGTATGAAACTCAAACTTCCGTCTCTCAAAGTATGGCAAGGAACTTGAAATAAATATAACTAAAATAAATATATCATGAACTATAAATTGAAATACTTTAAGTAATTGAAAGAATGTTTAGTAAATGTGTATGTAATTTAAAATGAACAGATAGATAAGATATCA
>MU224270.1:1294748-1308036 GCA_018584345.1 Thuja plicata
TGTTTATACTTGTTGATTAAAAACTATCCATGTGAAATTGTATTATTGTTGTCTTGTCTCCTTTTACATTTTACATTATGTATATATATGAGTTTGAGTGGCTTTCACACCTCTTTAGGGTGAAAAGGCACAACTCTTATTACAAATTATTTTGAAAAAATAATAAACTAACTAAAAAAATAACTACCTACTTTCGGATTTGGCTTTGGTCGAAAATCCAAAACATATTGTAAAATTCTAATAATTTTTTTGGAGATAGGAAATTTAATTTCCCGAACTGGGTCTTTTTTAGATTTTTAAAATTAGACCATCTTTATCCTCTGTCGACATCATCTTTGCAGCATGTCTAAATTCCAGCATCTCTGAAACCTTCGCTTGTAGAATTTTGATTGTTTCTCTCATAGAGCTTCCTTCCATAATCCCTCAAATTTTAATTGAAAAGCAATATGTTTTTGTATACCATTTAATGTACTTCATCATATTATTAATTATTGGGCATAGATTTTAGGATTCCATTTTTTAGAGCTCCAACAGAATTCTTGACATGGTTTAATGAAAATTTCTTGTTTAGTCTCAGATCATACCTTTCCCAAATTAAGAGTCCTTCCATCAGTAATGGTGACGAGTATGTACTCATCTTTCTTTGCAGCTAGGTTGAGACCTATGTTTCTTGCATGATCATAATAATTAAAGAGACTCTCCAAGCTGAAAAAACCTTTAGGTAGCTCTTATTATAATTGAGCCTCATAATCTAATCTCCATATTAGCTCTGTAACTTGGACTGAGTTTTAGCAGAAAATTCTCCTTCATGTTGTAGAAAATCGACAATATGCAAATCAGAATAAAAACTTGCCAATTTGTGTAATTATCTAAGACAAAAAGTATTACAACAAGTTAGATGTGTTCCTTTATGTCTGCAACGTTCATTGGTATGTCATAATGAGCACCAACTAGTGCAAGTTTGTCAACATGTTTATTTTTATTTCTAAGAGCACTCTAAATGTTGAAAGCTTGAAAGGCCTCAAGTAGATCCCAAACTCTGTGTTTATATTATTTGAGGACATTGCTCTTTCTGACATTCTAATTTCTAATCTGATTAACAACCATCTCATTGTCTCCAAATACTTGCAAGGATTTTATACCTTTTCTCTGTGGGAGACCTTGGACCAAGGTTTCATGCCTGGCTACATTATTAGTGCAGTTGAATTGAATTCCATATGAAAAATAGTATTTCTCAAATTTTAGAAAAACAAGAATTACACCAGCACCTAAATCATTCTTATTCCTTGAGACATCAACGAACATGTGTTGAAATTAATGGGAAGTGTGTACTGAGAGGGGAGGGGTGAATCAGTACCTCTAAAACTTTTGTATCCTTTAATCAATTAACCTTTTGTAATCAATTGTACATCCATTCATCTAATCTATACTATATTGATGTGAGTTATATCAATTCATTAAATTAACATACATGTAAACATTCATGAAAGTAATTGACAAATAACACATGATATGAGATCGCAGAAAACTCCTGTTAGGAAGTAAAAACTACGGTGGGGATGGCACCCACAAAATATTCACTACCTACAGATTAGAAAGGGCTGGTTAAGGCTTACAATTTGATCATTTTTGATGATCTACCCATCTAAGAGTATCTATGGAGACCTATTAAAGTCTACTTGGTTAAGAGCTTTAGCAACATTGTTGAGTGTGCACTCGGTTAAGAGATTTGTAGTTGGACTGTTAAATCCACCTTCCTTGAAAGGATTTTTAGACTTTGCTCCACTTGTTAGAATGACAGAAAATTACAATTTTGACCTGGTAAATGCAATCTCCTATTTTTGATACAGATCCATTTAAGTTTACATGAATAAGATTATCACCTAATGTGATTAACTAATACCTCTGATTCTCAGTAGCCTTTGTTCTTGGTTCTTGTTAAGCAAATTCACCTTTTATTGTTCTGGTTCTTGAAACTTTTAGTCTAATCCATAGATGTGCTCATAGGATTTATTCATCCTCTCTTCCATATTCACATCCTTGTATAATGAATAATTGCATAATCTATTTATAAGATGGATTGACATCATCAAGTTTCACAAAAAAATAATGTTAACCCTAAGATCAGGTTTACAACTTTACCTTGATCTCCTAGTCTATGTGTTTTAAATTAGTTAGACTGATTAACGCACTTACATTCATGTTTCTTGTCCCTAAAAAAATGGATTTAAAAACAAATCAAGATTCTATAAAAAGAATAAGACTACTTTAATTGACGTGGAAGTCAGCTCCACTTTTTGCGGGCTGCAACTGATTCTCAGTTTCTAACGGTCAGTTATGCTTCTGAAATCAGTTGACTGTCTTTTGGTTTTTCTCTCTCAGTTTGATCTTTGACTATCTCTTAGTTTGCACTTTATCCTACACATCAGATTCCTTTGTGAGGTTCCTCTTTATCCTTCTGACTTTCCATTTTCTTTGTACACACAAAGTTGTATTGTCAGTTGTCTTTGTACTATCATTTTTTGGTGATCTCTTTATATCTGATTTTTGGTTTTGTCTTTTTCCTATCTTTTGGTGTGTGCTTACTGAAAGTGTTGTTTTGCATACTAATAGAAAATTAATGTCATCAATCTCCCGCTTTGACATTAATATCAAAAACTGATATGCGGAAAATACTAACAAAATCTTAAGTATATACAACATATATAATCCTTAGTCATTTAATGACTCCACCTATGTATATGCTAATATATCTGTACATATCATATCTTTCCCTCTATAAAATACATATACATATCATTTTCCCCCTTTTTTGATATTAAGGGAAAAGGTCTATACCTTATAGTTTATCAAAAATATGGGAGTGTGAAGACTTCATGTCTTCCATAATTTTGTCCTATTGTTCCTTCAAGTTTTCTAGAGCCATGTGCTCGAGTGTGACCTTGGAGTGCATATCATAGATGTTGTTTGCTAGATACATCTCTGGGGTCACTATCAATTTCCTTGTTGAACTGATGTGCTATTGAAGTAGCGTTAGATTCGGTAGAAGTTGAGCTTGGAGCTCGGTGACTTCTTCCCTGAAGTGTGGCTCTGCTTCCCATATTTCCTGCCTTAACCTTTTTTTTTCAATTATCTTATCATAATGAAACTTAATTGCATTGTCTCCATCGGTGGTTAAGCTGTGAGCACTGTTAGCTAGATCTGTGTCTAACTTTTCTATGTTTTCACTATTCTCTTTAGTGAACTTTTCCAATGTGCTTAGTTGTTGGATAAAGGAAATAGCTTCAGTTATAATTGGATCTAATTCAGTAATGAATTCTAAAAGCTTTACCTTGTTGACTATCACTTCTTGGTTGATGTTTTCAATTACTTTCTGCTGGTACTTTTTCTCAGCTCTCTCTTCAATTTCCTTCTCTGCCTCAATATTCTAAGTGGTAATTGATTCGGTGAGAGTGGCTAATTGATCAAGAATTGGCTTATTTTGATCAATATCAACATTGGGTACAATTTGGTGCAATATGTCCCTAATTGTTTCCAGTACCATTGAGTCTCAATGTTGTTTCCTTAGCTTCTCCTGTAATGCCTTCCTTTGGCATATTTCACCGTATTCTTGTAATGCTTCAAAATCAAGTGTAGTTGCGTCACATTTTGGTATCTCAATGATTTCATCCAAAGTGACCTCCAACTTATTCTTCTTGGATTTCTTCTTCTTCTTTTATGTAGCACTAGAATGCAGTACCATTGCCAATTTATCGTCTTTGTTAGTTGTGCTTAATGAAGTTACTTGTTGTGCTTCTTTTTGCTGCTTTGTATCGGTTTCAACTTTTCAGTTTTCTACAAACATCTCCTTATTAACCTTCACATTGTCAGTAGAAACTTTGTCAATTTCCTCAGGAGTGCCATCTTTAGGTTTATCTCCTTCATCAGTTTCCTTATGCACTTCATCTGTCTTTTCTTGTGCATCCTTCTCTGTTGTGTCTCCATCTACCTATTTTGAATCTCCTCCTGTAACCTTGTCATTATCAGTTACTATGTGAGTTTCTCCGATGTCCTTCTAATCACCAGTGTTGGCTTTCTTTTCCTCTTCCCCTACATCCTCTGGAGTGTCTTTTTTAGGTGACTTTTCTTTTTCTTGTAGAATATTGATAGCTTGTATAAATATTGGCATGTTGCCTGGTATGTTCACTTGTGCAGTATAAACTATTGTGTCCTGCTCATCGATTGTGTCCTTTGTAACATTGACATCTTCATCTTTATTTACTTCTTTTGCTGGATCATTGGTAATGTCAATGATATTGTTATCCATAATTTTTTCTTTTGTGGTGTCAGGCCATGACTCATCTGCAACATCCATATTTTTGTTTCCGGTTGTGTCTTCTTCTTCCTTGTCTAACTCAACAAATGTATCATCTTCTGTATATTTTATTAAGATATGGTCTTGAGTTTCCTTATCAACATCTTTCTGTTGTAGGTCTTTCTTGGGGATTTCTTCCTTAGTAGGTTTGTTTATAATTTTACACCATTTCTTATGGCTTTCATGTTCAAGCTCTATAAGCTTTCCTTCGAGAAATTTGTAGGCTCTCAACTTCGGTGAGAATTCCTTTTTTCGGTTCTCCATCATCTCATGTATTTCTTCCTTCTTGCATTCAGAAGGCATGAGAGTAACAAGCACTCTTTCTCTTATTTCCTTCTCACTCTTCAAAGCAAATGTCCATCTTGAGTATAGTCTGTCTAAGAGTTCCCTTGGTACATTATTGCTTTCAAACTGAATAGATACATATTTGAAATTGTACATTTTTTCTATGATGGCATCTTCAACTTTGTTTTGATCTTCTGGATCTAGTTTTAGCCATCTTCTAATCTTAGAATCTGTGATAGATTCTAAATTTGTAATAGATTTACAAATGTCATCAATAGTTTCTAGAGCTTTAACCTTGACATTTTCTGCCTCTACAGTTTCATCTTTCTCGGTGTCTTCAATATCTTCTCGAGTTCTGATGAGCTTCCTTCCTCTTTTGTTTTTCCGTCTCTTCGATGTGGTCACTTTCCTCTTGTATTTTCTTACCTTTCCTTTCTTCAAAGGTGAAGGACTTGAATCCTTAGATGTTTGACTTCTTGTTCTAGAAGTAGTTGTTGTCCTTGGCTTCTTGGTTGGTGGAGAAGGTGGTGAATTTGAATCTATAGCCTTGGAGTCATTCTTTTCTTCAGCTTCACCGATAGGTAGCTTTCCTTTAGTTTCTTCCTCCTTCTCGGTTTCTTCCTTTTTTCTGACACTATCTTCTTGAGGTTCTTTACCATTTTGTCCTTTTTCCCGACAATTTTGTTAACAACCAGGCCAGATTTTATTCTTGTTTTGGCCTCCTCATATGTTCCAAACTTGGGTTGTTTCTTATCTAGTGGTTCATTTAACAATGTATCAATTGCTTTAGATGCAAGATCAATGTTTATCTCATATTCTAATGGTTGAAGCCATGTTGTCCTCGGTACAACAAGTTTGATATATGTGTTGTTTGTATCAACCATGAAACATATTTCATCTTTATACTTCTCAATGAGTTGCTCAGGGATCCTTACCCTCTTTTACATTCGGTCTTTGAATACATTAAAGTATTCATCCATGATTGTTTCAAAATTATCTCCCAGTGAGGCTATGTGTTCACTGATCTGCACGGTGACTAGTTTTGTGCTATCCCATTTCACATTTCCTACTGATGGGAATGTTTCTTGAAAGTAGAAGAAAATGCACATTATAAGTGAGCCAAACTTACATGTGTTTGACTTCGCATTCCTTATAGTCTTCAAATTATCTTCTAACTGATTCAGTAGATGTTTAGATAAGTCCAACTGTGTTCCCTTCTTCACAATCTTATAAGCTATGTCTACTACACCAGATGCTATGTTGTTCATCCTGCTGGCTTGAAAGAATTTGTAGCCTAGAACGCATTCACCGAACTTCATCTCATCATCGGTAATGGTGGAAACCTTCAATCCTCTGCCATCCCATTTGGCTCCTGTAATATTTTTAGTCTCGGCCTTTAGTGGGTGCTTTAATTCTTTTACCTCCTCGATTATAGGGTAATCGGTGACAACATGGATAACATCTTAGGTTATCATCTTCGGTTCATCCAGCCAAAGTTTATGATTGTGCATTCAACTTAGTACTAACTAAATCCACTTGGTTTTGAAGACCTTCAAGAACATTAGGGCATTGGTGAGCCCTTTAAATTCTATATGTTTATGTTCATCTTTTAATGACCCGTCTTCATTGCATAACTTCTTATAAGCTTGTTCAACCTTTGAATCACCTATTTCTACAATCTTGTAGCGTATAAATGCTCAAACATCCTCGACAAGAAAAACCCTAGCTGGTATTCATGAGAATGCTCCAGCATCATTGGGTTGTGAGGAAACCTCATGGTGAATCTTGTAGTTTGGTTCCTCACATGCCAAATTCTTGATGAGCTTAAAATCAACCTTCTTGGTGTTCTTTGATTTCACAGTTCTTGAAGTCGTGGCCATTTTTTAGATTTAGGGCTTTCTGTGAAATGTGTCAAATAGAGTTGTTGGTTGTTGTAGAGCTTACTGTATACACCTGTAATGATTTCTGGTATGTGTGGAGTGTTGGTGGTTGAGTTGTGGTTGCTTTATGATCTTGTCACTTTCTGCTCAATTTTTCTCTTCGTTGCTCTTCTCTGGTCGTGGTGAAAAATGAGTCTGATCCATTGCCCTTCTATAGCCATTTGACCTAAAAGGTGTGTCATTAATGCTTACCCACTCCTTGGTGTGTGAGGATAGAGTTTCTCAGTTAAGACTTCAACTTCCCTTTGGTGACAACATGACATTTTGGGTCGGTTGTTCATCTCTTCACTTTTACCGACGTGTTTCGATGTTGCAAATAACTTGTTCACTTTTCTTGGTTACCGACAAGGCTCGGTTTACACTTAGCAACTTTTCTTTTAACTGATTCTTCTTGGTAAGTTTAGGCAATTTTAGCTTTGAGTATTTACTAACGGATTTTGGTATGTATGCCCGATAGCATAGTTATTGTAGATTTTAACTAGTACCATGATGCATATTTACTTATGCTAATTTTTTATTTTATCAACATAATATGGAACCGATGTAAAATAATAACTTGGGGTAATGTAGTTCCATAATTACTTTTTCTTCTTATGTGGGGGTGGTGGTGTCACTAGATCCATTGGATGGGGTGTCACCATCTACATTGCTCAATCCAGCTTCATAATTGTTTGAAGCTTTTCTCCAGATTTTGTCTCTTGCCCTCCAAATGTCTTCAATGGTATTTCCATTGGGATATGTGCTTGTTTCTATCATTTGGTCTTTGTAGTCTCTCTTGAGATGACCAAGTTTATGACAATGTAAGCATGTCATTTCGGGGTTAGTCCAGCCTCTATACTTTCTAGTCCACTGTCTCATATAGTTTGTAGCAATATGACCAAATCTTCCACATGTTGTACAATTTGTCCAAGTGTTGTAATCCCATACATACTGGTTACCGACTCTCTTCAATTGATAGGAAATTTCTTGACCTTTAGGCTTCCATGCTTGCCTTTTCTTTTTCCAGCATTCAAGAGTTGTGTGCCCATTCATTTTGCAAGTAGGATAGTAATTGTCCATCTAGGTTTCCTTCTTTGGTTGTTTCATCTTGAACTTACATTCATATTCTTTATGTCCTTTCTTGTTACTGTTATACACTAAATTTGCACCTTTGATCTCAAGCTCTCTTGGTCTTGATAATCTAGTATAACAAGGGAATCATCTCCAGGTTGTGGGACCTATTTTAACTGAGATGAAACCTCCAGATTCTAGGCTGGTTCCTCTTGGATAATCACCTTAATTTGCTTCTAAACAGGAAAGTAAAAATTTTGAGGGAAAGGGATAGAAGGATTGCATGGAAAGGGAAATGACTGGAAGAAAATTACCTACTAGGTGATGCACCAAAATTAGGGCTTGGATCTCAGTGTAGAGGAATGGAACTAATGGAAGAACCAGGTCAAATAACTTACAACTCACTAGATAGGCTTGCATAAGTATTTCATAGGAAGGCCTGAACAAAAGACTCGACCTATGACCTGCAAACAAACATCCTTCTCTGCAACTAGGTGTAGGAATGAGACAAGACTGCTAGGGGCTGAAGTATACCCACAAAACATCTAAATCAGATCAAACACAATAACACACAGACTTACAGAAAATGAGAGGAACTAGGAACCCCAATATCCATTAATCAACATTCATAAAATTTGATCCAATAAGAGATAATACAAACAAGGAAGCATAGGGATATGAAGAATTATCACAAAGTACTTCCAACAGTTTGCATGATCAATGAGAAGATTACAGAATGTAAAAGCCAGAGGGCAGAAAGAATGCCCCAGATAGCTCCTGGGAAGAATGAATTCTCCTTACAAAAGGCCAAAATCTGAGCACTAAGGCTCTCAAAAAACTTTTAATACCCCATGCACGTAGGGAGGAGTCTCAGAAAACCTAACTAGGGTTACAGATTTATCATTTACTAATTGACCCTAGGACAAAATCTAATCTGGTCATAAATGTTCACCAAGTGAATCGATCAGATCAAATTTTTTTTTTTTTTCGGCCATCCCTGTAATTGACAACGCCATGTGAACAAGCAACTTGGAAAGAATGAGCTATACCTGCAAGTAACCCCTATCATGAATGCTCACCAACTGATCACAGCCTCCCAGGATGAGAAGTCACCCCAGACGGCCGCCGCTCAATTTCTCATCAATGAGTCCTCGATCATGACCATGCCTTTTGGCCAACTGCAACTGAGAGCAATAACTTTGTGATTGGACTCTGCATCTCTCTCCACGCCTTTGAATCTCCCTTTCTTCACTGATATTGAAAAAAATCTAATCCTGGGATCAACAGACTCTCTATGCATGGCCTTTCTGCAATTGAAACCCTTCTGATCAATTCTGGAACATGAGCACAGAGAAACCATGGCTGTCGAGTGCTCACAGTGCCAAATCTGCCACCAAAATTTCAAATTCAAAGTCCTGCGACCTCGCGACCAACCGTTAGTCTCCTTGTCACGAGCATCAGACATTGACCCTGGTTAAATCTCCAGACTTGGTGACAAAGCACTTATTACCTCTGCTTAACCCGAGCTCAGATCCAGCAATAAGGTGACTGTGAAATATCAAAGTCGCGAGGCATTTTCCTTAACTCACCTTTCTTCTGGCGACCATGCTACTAACTGCCTCTGCCTTGACTGCTATGGTCGTCGCCCAGTCGCCAGATGCTATCTTTTCACTTCGAGACTGCGCGACCACACCAGTCGCCAAGTCGGGAGAACCAAGCCTGAGCCCCTTTGACTTATCTTAACAGTCAACATGTGTCCTTAGTCTTTTCCAGCGACATCTCGACTAACCCTTATCGCCAAGTTGGGAGTACTTTTCTCGTAGGGCACTTTGATCACCAGACTTAGTGACCACCGTTGGATCATCTGAGCTCTACATCAGACGGCTAGCGTTTAATCGCTGAAAAACTGAGCATGCCCTTAAATCATCTTGCGATCCCGCGACTAAAGGCAAAGCAACACTTAGTCTCCAAGTTGCGTGACCTAATTCCTCTGTCTGGCGATTACCCGATTGAGGGCCCGCATCCACACGTCATATGCCATCTGTCACACGACCACTGGTTCATCTGTTTGCACATTGGAATGCTGAGTCATCACTTCGTTCTTGCGACAAGGCAACCCAAGGTAAATCGCGAAGTCGGAAGATGTATCACTGACTGTTGAATTCTTCTCGCGATCCAGCGACTGAGTGGTGGGCCCCCTTTCATTTAACTTATAAGATGGCATCTCGCGACATCCCGACTGAAGGCTTATCGCTAAGTCTGAGAACAGAGAGGGAATATTCAAAAATGTCACCAGACTAAGCGACTGAAGGAAAAGCGAAGTCGGGAAAGAAAAGGGAATATTCGCTGAGGCTCTTGCGATCACCCAACTGACTGAGAGGGTCCCACTCCTCACAAAGGCTTATGACATGGATCTGGAGATTACCCGACTGAGGGACAAACGCTAAGTTAGGAGACACAAAGGGAATATTCTATTCTATCACGAGACCATGTGACAAGAGGAAACATAGAGTCGAAGGAAGAAAAGGAATATTCGCCCAGGGTCATGTGACGAAGCGACAAGGAAATAAAGCACATGCTCTTAGTGATGGGAAAAGTAACTGCGAAACATAAGAGCCAAGACTTAGGGTTTATTACCTCATTTAAACTTGAAGGACCTAGGGTTTATAGGGCTTCTAAGGGCCTAGAGAAGGCATGAAGCCTGGAAAACAAGACAGAAGATGCAAGACAGGGCAAACCAGGTCAATTGCACAGAATGGGACAATTCGGGAAACATTTTGGTGACCTCTGTGGGATGCTTGCCTGCTAAGCATAAATACCAGCTTCCTTGACATATCCATTGGGCATGGAGTCATTTTCAGAACACAAAACTTTGACAGCAACCAAAAACTGTGTGCGTGCACTTCTTGAAAAGCAAGGAAATTACACTAGAAAGCAGGGAAGGAAAACAGGGAAATATTTACAAGAGGACAAGGACTTACAGAGAAGGACTAATCTCAAAGCAGGGCTTCAAATGGAAACCATTTACTAGAATTGGCAGAGCATCCCCATTAAGTGTTGAAAGCTGGAAAGCATTAGATCCTCTGCACTCTGTAATAACAAATGGTCCACCCCAGAAAGAATCAAACTTTGTATGTCTGCCAGGCCTGGATCTGAACTCATCCCATTTGAGAACTACATCTCCAACCTTGAAGCTCCTTTCCCTAGCTCTTTTGTCAAAGCTGCTCTTAGTCTGATTCTAATGGAATTCCATGTCTCTCATAGACTTGTTTATGATTTCTTCCAGTTCCATCAACTGAGCATATCTGATTTGTAAGGGATCCCCCTCATCAAACAGGGCATACTGAGTGGCTAAATCCAGTGTTGGTAACTCTGTTGAGATGGAAAGCTTAGCCTCTCTTCCATACACTAACATATATGGGGAATTACCCATGATCTTCTTTGGGGTAATTCTGTCTAACCACAGGCTTTGTATGCCAATCCCTTTAATTGTCCTGAAGAGTCTTCTTAATTATCCTGATCAGGTTCTTATTTGTAGACTCTGCCAGACCATTACCCTGGGGATAATAATTTGAACAGGTATTCAGATAAATGCCATTCCTAACTGCCCACTTTGAGACTTTAAGGCCTGTGAATGCCAGTGCATTATCTGAAATAATTGAGTTGGGAGTGCCAAACCTATGAATTAAGTCATCATAAAAACTCAGTACAACACTCTCATTGGCCTCTTTTAAGGCCACCGCTTCTGTCCATCTAGTGAAATAATCAGTTGCAGTGATTATCCACTTATGTCCTGTACTAGATGGAGGATTGATCATTCCTATGAAATCAATGCCCCACTTCATGAATGGTTGGTCAACTTTGATTGGTTGAAGGGGCATAGCAGCAAGTTTTTCTTTTCCTGCAAATAAGGCACATTTGATGCATTTTCTAACATAATCATGACTATCCTTGAAGATAGATGGCCAATAGTACCCGGCCCTCATGATCTTGTAAGCAGTAGTCCTGGGAGAAAAATGGCCACCAGCTGGTCCATCATGGAATTCAAACAGGACATCTGCTATCTTCTCTGAACTTATGCATCTTAAAAGAACACCATTGTGGTCTTTTCTAAAAAGGACATCATCAATCAGCACAAAAGGGATAGATTGTAACTTGTAGTACCTTATTTTTGCTGAGTCTAGCCCTGTAGGGCATTGTCCTGTCCTTAAATAATTAATCATATTAGGCAACCAACTTGTTGCCTTGGCCTGATCTTCTTTAGAATGCACCACCAGAGATGCATCCAGTGGTTCTGATTTCTTTACATTCTCACCTCCTGCCAAATGTTCACAAAGACCTCTGCCTCTAACCAGCTTGGTAGTCTGAATGTCAACATCATATTCCATCACCTTGGTGATCCAACCAGCTCTTTTCTCATTTAGGTCTTTGGAGAGCAAAAATTCTTTGACACTAGGGTGAGTAACCATCAAATTTACCTTGCTGTGAGTCAATAGGTATCTGAACTTTTTTAGACTCTTTACTACAGCAAGAACATGTTTTTCTACAAAAGAGTACCTATGCTCATACTCTTCTAAAACTTTGCTAAAGAAAGCAACAGGTTGCTCCGATCCTTCTGAATTTTCTTGTGTCAACATTGCAGAGATGGCATCATGACCTCCATAAGCATAAAGGATAAAACCCTTTTCAAAGTTTGGATTTAACAGGGCAGGAGCCTCTGTCAGTGATTCTTTAATTGCTTGGAAATTAGCCTTTCCTTCCTTGGTCCAACTAAAAATAGAACCTTTCTTTAACATGGATGTTAAAGGCTTGAGTAACTCTGCAATGTTAGGCAAGAACCTCCTAACAAAGTTAATCTTTCCTATGAAAGATTGGAGACTTTTCTTGGAATGGGGTAATGGCAGTTCTAGGATAGCTGCAATCCTTTCAAGATCCACTGTAATTCCTTCTTTGGATACTACATATCCCAACAGTTTTCCTTCATGGAATGCAAACACACACTTCTTGGGATTAAGGGATATCCCAAATTCTCTGTACCTTCCAAAAATTTGCCTCAAATGATCCATGTGGTATGTTGCATGCTTTGAGTATACAGTTATGTCAGCCAAGTAGACCAGCACAAATTTGTACATGAGACCCCTAAAGGCCATGTCCATTGATTTTTGGAATGTGGCACCTGCATTAGACAAACCAAAGGGCATCTTCTGATAAGCCATTGTTCCCCACTTGGTTGTAAATGCAGTTTTATATTGATCCTCTTCTCTCACTAGGATCTGATTGTATCCAGAAAAGCCATCCAGCAATGAGAATCTCTCAGATCCAGAGACACATTGTAGGATTTGTTCCATAGAGGGTAGTGGATGGCGATCTTTTAATGAGGCTCTGTTCAAATCCCTGAAATCAACACACAACCTTAACTCCCCATTCTTCTTTCTAACAGGAACAAGGTTGGAAACCCAACTGGTGTGCTTTATGGGGTAGATGATTTCACTCTCTATTAGTTTAAGCACCTCCTTATGCATGAGTGGTTCGAGCTTGGGATTAACAGGCCTTTGCTTTTGCCTCACTGGTTTAGCATTAGGCTCCAATTCAATGGTATGCTGAGCAAGGCCAGGATCAAAACCTCTGAGATCCTCATATTTCCAGGCAAAGACATCAC
>MU224270.1:1312147-1322462 GCA_018584345.1 Thuja plicata
TGATCCAATAAGAGATAATACAAACAAGGAAGCATAGGGATATGAAGAATTATCACAAAGTACTTCCAACAGTTTGCATGATCAATGAGAAGATTACAGAATGTAAAAGCCAGAGGGCAGAAAGAATTCCCCAGATAGCTCCTGGGAAGAATGAATTCTCCTTACAAAATGCCAAAATCTGAGCACTAAGGCTCTCAAAAAACTTTAAATACCCCATGCACGCAGGAAGGAGTCTCAGAAAACCTAACTAGGGTTACAGATTTATCATGTACTAATTGACCCTAGGACAAAATCTAATCTGGTCATAAATGTGCACCAAGTGAATCGATCAGATCAGATTTTTTTCTTTTTCGCCCATCCCTGTACTTGACAACGCCATGTGAACAAGCAACCTGGAAAGAATGAGCTATACCTGCAAGTAACCCCTGTCATGAATGCTCACCAACTGATCACAGCCTCCCAGGATGAGAAGTGACCCCAGACAGTCGCCGCTCAATTTCTCATCAATGAGTCCTCGATCATGACCATGCCTTTTGGCCAACTGCAACTGAGAGTAATAACTTCGTGATTGGACTCTGCATCTCTCTCCACGCCTCTGAATCTCCCTTTCTTCACTGATATTGAAAAAAATCTAATCCTGGGATCAACAGACTCTCTGTGCATGGCCTTTCTGCAATTGAAACCCTTCTAATCAATTCTGGAACATGAGCACAGAGAAACCATGGCTGCCGAGCGCTCACAGTGCCAAATCTGCCGCCAAAATTTCAAATTCAAAGTCCTGCGACCTCGCGACCAACCGTTAGTCTCCTTGTCGCAAGCATCAGACATTGACCCTGGTTAAATCTCCAAACTTGGTGACAAAGCACTTATTACCTCTGCTTAACCCGAGCTCAGATCCAGCGATAAGGCGACTGTGGAATATCAAAGTCGCGAGGCATTTTCCTTAACTCACCTTTCTTCTGGCGACCATGCTACTAACTACCTCTGCCTTGACTGCTATGGTCGTCGCCCAGTCGCCAGATGCTATCTTTTCACTTTGAGACTGTGCAACCACACCAGTCGCCAAGTCAGGAGAACCAAGCCTGAGCCCCTTTGACTTATCTTAACAGTCAACATGTGTCCTTAGTCTTTTCCAGCGACATCCCGACTAACCCTTATCGCCAAGTCGGGAGTACTTTTCTCGTAGGGCACTTTGATCACCAGACTTAGCGACCACCGTTGGATCATCTGAGCTCTGCATCGTACGGCTGGCATTTAATCACTGAAAAACTGAGCATGCCCTTAAATCATCTCGTGATCCCGTGACTAAAGGCAAAGCAACACTTAGTCTCCAAGTCGCGTGACCCAATTCCTCTATCTGGCAATTACCCGACTGAGGGCCCGCATCCACACGTCATATGCCATCTGTCACACGGCCACTGGTTCATCTGTTTGCACATTGGAATGCTGAGTCATCACTTCGTTCCCGTGACAAGGCGACCCAAGGTAAATTGCAAAGTCAGAAGATGTATCACTGATTGTTGAATTCTTCTCGCGATCCAGCGACTGAGTGGTGGGCCCCCTTTCATTTAACTTATAAGATGGCATCTCGTGACATCTCGACTGAAGGCTTATCGCTAAGTCTGAGAACAAAGAGGGAATATTCGAAAATGTCACCAGACTAAGCGACTGAAGGAAAAGCGAAGTCGGGAAAGAAAAGGGAATATCCGCTGAGGCTCTTGCGATCACCCGACTGACTGAGAGGGTCCCACTCCTCACAAAGGCTTATGACATGGATCTGGCGATTACCTGACTGAGGGACAAACGCTAAGTCGGGAGACACAGAGGGAATATTCCATTCTATCACGAGAGCACGCGACAAGAGGGAACGCAGAGTCGGAGGAAGAAAAGGAATATTCGCCCAGGGTCATGCGACGAAGTGACAAGGAAATAAAGCACATGCTCTTAGTGATGGGAAAAGTAACTGCGAAACATAAGAGCCAAGACTTAGGGTTTATTACCTCATTTAAACATGAAGGACCTAGGGTTTATAGGGCTTCTGAGGGCCAAGAGAAGGCATGAAGCCTGGAAAACAAGACAGAAGACGCAAGATAGGGCAAACCAGGTCAATTGCACAGAATGGGAAAATTCGGGCAACAGTTACATTTATAACAAAATGCTATGAATGAAGATGTAGATTTAGGAATACCTTTTATTTTGCCTCTGCATACATTTGATGTATGGCCTTGCTTTCCACAGTGATTGCATGTAATCTTTCTTAGTCTTGAATTTGTATAGACATTGTTTGGATTAGTTTGATTTGACAATTCTCCATTCTCGGTAGAACCTAGACCGGTGTTGTTGTTGACTCTTCATTGTCCTTCAAGAAAATCATACATTCTTTTATTGCTTTCTTAAGCTTTCTTGATAATTGCATTATGTTGCTGCTGAGTTCTTATTTCATATTTCAAATTTTCATTCTCATCCCTTAGCTTACCGATAGCTTCTATTCTTTCAATGAGTTCAACATTTATTCTGTTTGCCTCTTGAATCATAAGAATAATATGATTTGTAATCTCATGGTGATGCTCTGTAAGTCTTTGTATTTCAGACTCTTTTTCTTGTAGCTTTTGTGTAATCTTTCTTCTATCATCAATAGTTAGTGTTCTTTCTCAGCTTGTCTAGGATTGTTCAAGACATCAATAATCCTTACCATCTGTGTCTCTTGACCAGTTTGTAGAGATTTAACTTGTCTAGCCAGATGTAGATTGATTTTATTTAGGCTTGTGATGCTTTCTTCTAATGTATCTGATGCTTTTCTTGTAGTTGATCTTGAAGACTCAAAGAAATCTTCTATCTCTTCTCCATGATAATCTATCTCATTACAACAAGATGCCATAATATTTCTTTCATCTAACACCTGTCTCATGTTTATACTGTTCAAAGAACATCTAAATATCTAGCTTCCTAGTTTCAATATTCTTTTCGAGTCAATACTTCTCCATTATATGATATTTTCTCTTAACACTTTAAAATTTTCCAAAGAAGAGACTTAGCTCTGATACCAATTGTTGGAATTAATGGGAAGTGTGTATTGAGAGGGGAGGGGTCAATCAGTACCTCTAAAACTTTTGTATCCTTTAATCAATTAACCTTTTGTAATCAATTGTACATCCATTCATCTGATCTATACTATCTTGTTGTGAGTTATATCAATTCATTAACTTAACATACATGTGAACATTCATAGAAATATTCATGAAAGTAATTGACAAATAACACAAAATATGATATCGTAGAAAACTCGTATTGGGAAGTAAAAACTGTGGTGGGGATGGCACCCACAAAATTTTCACTATCTGCAGATTGGAAGGGGTCGGTTAAGGCTTACAATTTGATCACTTTTGATGATCTACCTAGTTAAGAGTATCTATGGAGACCTGTTATAGTCTACTCGGTTAAGAGCTTTAGCAACACTATTAAGTGTGCACTCAGTTAAGAGATTTGCAGTTGGATTGTTAAATCCACCTTCCTTGAAATGATTTTTACACTTTTCTCTACATGTTAGAATGATATAAAATTACAATTTTGACTTGGTAAATACAATCTCCTATTGCTGATACAGATCCATTTAAGTTTACATGAATAATATTATCACCTAATGTGATTAAGTACTACCTTTGATTCTTGGTAGCCTCTGTTCTTGGTTCTTGCTAACCAATTTCACCTTTTTCTATTCCGGTTCTTGAAACTTTCAATCTGATTCATAGATGTGCTCATAGGCTTCATTCATCCTCTATTCCATATTCACATCCATGTATAATGAATGATTACATCATCTATTTATAAGATGGATTGACATCATCAAGTTTCACAAAAAATAATGTTAACTCTAAGATCAGGTTTAGAACTTTACCTTGATCTCCTAGTCTATGTTTTTTAAATTAGTTAGACTGATTAGAGAACTTGTATTCATGTTTCTTGTCCCTAAAGAAATGGATTTAAAAACAAATCAAGATTCTATAAATAGAATAAGACTTCTTTATCTGACATGGAATTCAGATCCACTTTTTGCGGGCTGTAACTAATTCTCAGTTTCTGACGGTCGGTTACGCTTCTGAAATCAGTTGACTGTCTTTCAGATTTGTTCTCTCGGTTTTCTCTTTAAATTTCTCTCAATTTTCACTTTATCCTACATGTCGGATTCCTTTGTTAGGTTCCTCTTTATCCTTCTGACTTTGCATTTTTGGTGTACATACAAAGTTGTGTTGTTGGTTCTCTTTGTACTTAGTCATTTTTCGATGATCTCTCTATATCTAATTTTCAATTTTCTCTTTGTCCTATCTTTCGGTGTATGCTTACCGAAAGTGTTGTTTTTCTACTAATGGAAAATTAATGTCATCAACATGTTCCACAATATATTAGTATCTTCTTGTTCTTTTATGAGATTGGAAATATGAGTATTTTCCTCATGTATGCAATAAATTTCAAGACCTCTTCCCTCAGCCTCTTGTACAAGATCAAATTGAAAAGTATTATCCCACTCATCTAAGAGATAATCAAGAACATCTACCAAGAGAGTAGAAGATTCATGGGCTATATATTTCCCTTCTTCTTCATGGAGTGTAGAATTCATATTTATGGGGCTAGGTGTATAAGGTCCTATATGATTAAGAGCCAATGACTCTGCCTTTACAAAAGCCTGTGTTCCACATCTAATTCTAAAGAACATGTATGACCAATTTGATGCAATATAACATCCTATTTTAGCAGCGAAGTCCTATCTAAAGGAAAAGGGAAAACTGAGTAGGGAGATCAATGAATAATATGTCTTGTATGATAGTACAACCAGGACATGCATGCAAGGCCAACTTGAGATCTTTTGATATTTTCATTTTTTGGATAGAATTACCATCCAGTTGGACCACCCCTTTAGTCAGAGGCTCATAATTAATACCAAGAAGGTCAACTACCCTCTTTGGCATGACCGAGCTAATAGCTCAAGATTCAATCATACAATTATGAATTATTTTATCTCCTACAATCAAAGAGAGTTAAAAGGGGGTAGACTTTTCTTTCTTGAATATAAATTATTCCTTTATACATTGCACAAAACCTACCACTCCATTAGATGTTTCGCTTTCTCTTGAACTTTTTGTTTCTGCTCCTCTTTTAACGTGTATAGTTTTCAACTCTTTCTATAATAATTCTAACTTAGATGGCATTGTGAGGACATCTGATATAGGGACATTAACATTAGTCCACCTCATCTGATCTAAAATGTAAAGATGATTACTCGCTAATTTGGTAGGACCTTTAATAACAATAGGGTCTAATTTTTTAACTGGAATATCCTAAGGCTCCTTTGGCTTCTTACTGCTCTGATTAGTATGATGATTTTGTACTAGGGCAATATAATCATATTTTATACCTCCTTCTATAGGAGGTGTAATGGTTTCTAAACTTGAAGCTTGATTAGATGGAGAAGGTGAAGCACTCTCCATTGCTCTTCTCTTGCTTCTAGTATTATGAGCTATGTCATCATTTCTCTCATTATTGGCAAAAAGAGTATTCTTCTGGCTGATAATTCATAAGAGTAAAATCCCCTTGTGGTTTTGGTTGAAATACAACATTAATCTGATTTGCATCATAATGTTATTCTGAAGTTGTTGGTTCATTTTGTGTGGTTAAAGCTTCAGAAGTTTCCGCCCTTTGGCAAACTCAGTGTTCAAAAATCCAATTACAAGGAGCACATTGCTCCCATGCTTGAGAATATTTTTTGAGTAACAAGTGTCCTTACTATATTTGTATTCAAATTTGAAAGGGGGGTATTATTCCAAGACTTATTTTGGTTCCATGAACCTTGTCCTAGATTTAGAGGCCTATTAAACAAAGCATTTTGGGGATAGTACTAATAAGGTTTACTACCTTGAGTTTGTTGTCTCTCTAGAGACACCACCTTGTTCCTAATGCTCAAAATTTGATGACTAACAACCTACTTCATATTCTACATTCTAAGATGTAAACCTTGTATATTTTGTACTACAATCTCCAACATAGACTCAAGTTTACTATTCAAAGATATACAATATGACGAGGAAGCAATAAGAGGTTGTCTAGTAGTTGTAACAGGGACAGGAGCAACTGGAGGTTGATGTATAGGTTCTTTTGGATATAAAGGCATCAGAGGCCTTGGAGCTAACTTCACTCCGATTTGGCAATTTTGTGCTCTTATAGCCATATCATATGTAGCCGGTAACGTATCTCCACCCATTGTCTATAGTGCGGTAGAAATAGCACTTTTGAAAGCTCTAAGATAATGGAAGAAAGAATTATCAAAAGAAGGCTTTACTGAAGCAGGTATTCTATCCCATGTCTTCTAAAACATATAACTAAAATACCTCATGAACTCATATGGGGTGCCCTTTTAATTGTAGTTAGCTGCTCCAAAAGGGATAGGTCATCACTTTTATCTTCAAAATGTTTGCATAAATTTTCACCTAACTCATCCCAATTGTGGATATATTTATGTGGAAATCATCTATACTAATGCAAGGATTTTCCTTTTAGTGATGATTCTAAAATTCTAACAACATCATCATTTGTAATACCATGTATATTGCAGATGTTTCAAACTTTCTTGAACATGTTTTACTGGGGAAATGGAAGTTTCACTAGTGAAATCTAGTAAACACTTAAGCGCAGACACTGGGATATTGTTTCTTTGGGCTAAAATTAGAGGAATATCACCATTAAAGGTAGAAAATTTTTATTTCTAGGGATAGTCATATGGAATAATGATCTATTCAATTGAGCAGATTATATCCTAGGTTGTGTTCTTATTACAAGCAGAGTAGAAATAGTTGTAGTTGGTATAGGTGTTTCTTTCGAACTCTTAACTGGTGATAGAGAAGGTCTATCTTTTCTTCTTCTATAATTTGAAAATGGGAGTTGAAAATTTTAAAAAATTACCCCTAAAAGATGCCCTTGTTTGTATCCTAGACATGAATTATAGCAAACTGGTCTTTAAATTGAGATATAGAGATTGAGTCAAATAGTACTTAAATTTGAGCCTTTTGAAGGCTTGAATTCTAAGAGCAATACCATCTCTTCAGCATAGAAGTTGAACTCCCTTTTTTGACACCAACAAACTAGTAGGCCCCTTCTCGTAAGCTTGAATGGAGTCCCACCGGGCATGCCAAAATTTGTTATCAAAAAAGTCTGTACCTGGGCTTAGGTGGTGGTTAGCAACCTAGGAAACCTTGTGAAACATGGAAACAACCTCCAAGCATGGGACTTGACAAGAAAGGTTGAGTCTCCGGAGAAGGCCAACTTCCTTTACAATCAAGATGCACCTAAAATCTAATGACTTTGAGGAAAAAGGGAGAAAGATATGCTAAAAGGGAAATGAAGAAAGGAAAATGGTGATGCACCATATTAAGTGTTTGATCTACTAATTCTAACTACAATACTTAAACTTTAATAGAATTCACAAAATAACACTACTCTGTATTTATCAACCTTAGCACAAGAAGGAAAGTTAAGAACCAATACAACTAGGCAAGGAATAAATGTAATCACTTAACAAGATCAATTGATCTAGACTAACATAATCACATAGTATTGTAGATGATGAAATAAATCAAAACAATAAGGTAGAATGACTACACAAGCTTATTTGGGTTAAAAATAGGTCAAATAACAACTTCTATTGAATAAAGAAAATACACAATAATAGAAGAGGATTTTGTAAAAGAAGTAGAAAAAGAGATCTTGGGAGAATATACAAGCTTTTCCTTTATAGTGTTCAGGCATAACCTAGATAGTACATGAAATTAAAACCCTTAATCTGGTCAAGTTACAGAAGAGACCAGAAAGATCGGAAGCAAATCAAAAGAAATCTAATCTGTAAGCAATTTGAAAACCCAAAAGTAACGCTTCAAGAAGTCAAAAATGAATTCCCTGCAACCATAAGAAGTGACCTCTACAATAACTATGACCTCCAAAGTCTTCGTGCCCTATCCTACGATGGCATGTATATTTCTTGAGAATCAACTGGAAGTATAAAAGAGTGATGAGGCAGATAGAAAGATCATATTTCACCCATGGGAGTAATGATGCTATTGGAAATGTTTGACAACAATAGACATGTCGTTGGAAGTAGATGCAAGCATTAAGGCTCTATTTTATGGAATCCTTATCACTGAAAACCACTTTGAAAACATTTATGCATTTGGTACAATAAATAATTGCTTTCCTTGTTGGCATGAGCTCAACTAATGAATTGTGTCTCTCTTGGCATTGTTGTTGACTGCCTTATTCGTTGGAAAAACTTTCCCCAATAGCATAACATGTCAGTTGAGCAGGTCGATCTATGGTAAAAGGAAAATGAACATTGCCAAAGGGCTTGAGAAATCCCATCAATGACCACTACATTCGTGGCCCTAAATAAAACATATACAACATAACCTCCATTGATGAAACCATTGGCGAAGCGCAAACTGTCAAAACTCACTAAAGGTTCCTTCTGAATGTGTAAGTTATGTCAATGAGAAATCTCATTGGAAACACTCATCCCCTTCTCTGCTAATGCAACTCCATCCTCTTCTTTGTAGCCAATCATGTTGGCATAACCTTCATCAATGAAACCATCGATGTCGCTAACGCTATCAGCCTGCTAGATTTTATCAATCCCGATAGTACAAGTTATGTCGATAACAAAGGAGAAAATGGATGATGAGATATCAGACGAGTATTCACTAGGATGATCAAATAAGGTAGGAATCATCACATACCAAATTTCATCTTTCTTTCTTTTACATTGGGAATGGCGAAGGTACCCACTAGACTAAAGGTGAACTTGAGCATTGGACAGGCCTTTCCTTTGCCTTCAAATAATGAGTTAATTGATTGATGAAATTTCAAATGAGAAGGGGAAAGAAATAGGATGCAAGAAGGAAAAATCTAAGTACATAGATAGAAAATAGACTGATATGAAAATTCCAAAACCAGATCTAAGTAGACTAAGATAGTGACTTATCCCAAAATTTATAGCCAATTCTATGTGACAATGACGACCTATAAAAACAAGGGCAGCTAGACTAACTCTTGTTCTACCAAAAGATGATGTCGGGACCTAGGACCTAGGACTTGGAGAAAATAATTATACCTTTTAGAATTTAAATTTGAATCTTTTGTACCTATTAGCCACACATACAAAACAAGGAAATTATTGGGAGAAAGGGATTTTCCTCAGTCAAACCCTGGCTTAGGAATTAAACTTGAAACTGAAATGGAATTGCATAAAGGAAATAAGTGTGCCATTACGAAAATGTGCACCAAATTGGGGTGTTAAAAGGGGAAACATATGAAATAGGCCATACATGGTAATAGGGCCTAGGAACACCATTGATAATGTTTGAATAAAATAATTAAAGGGGGCATGTCTATAATTAAGGGTCCTTATTATTTAAAGGTCTTAAATGCATGGAAGAATGGAAACACACTAAAGTGGGTGCCAACTAAGCATAAACTATACACCTTAGCGAGGTGCTTACAATTTAGGATGCTATAGAAATTTTTATGAGAGAATGCTCTAGATTCCTCCACATTTGAAGATAATGGCTTGTATTTATAGGTTTATTGTCTATGTTCTATGGATGTTGTACTATTATATTTTTAGGTCCTTAGTAGTTTAGTTTTTAAATTTGATTGTTGTGGTTTGTTGACAATGAAGTTGTTTGTTAGGACTCGTCTAGAGAATGGTCTACATGGATTTGTAGTGTCATTTCATTTGTTGTGGCTTGGAGGACATGATCATATTATTCATGCACTTTTCTAGTTTAGATTTTATGTGTTGGTTTTCTCTGCAAGTGATGTTGCGTTATTCTATTATTTGGCATTATTGTTTGTGTTGGTCCCTAATCGACTCAGATAATTCTATTGACTGGATCACACTCTTTTGGTTGTAGTATGCAATAAAGGTTGATTTTAGATTTTTTATAGATATTATTGCAGCATATGAAGATCCACATTAAGCCATGTGCATTAGACGATATTTTTGGGCTGATTGGTTGATGTGCTATATTGTTTATCTACATGTTATGTTTTTCATGAACTTTGAAGATGTTTTTTTTATGCAATTCATTTAAATAAACTTAGGAAGATTGTTTTTGATGTATTTGAGGACCCCCTTTATCTCCTAGAGGGGACTGCAATTATCACAGTTGCTTATGGTGGATGACTTTGTGTAAATTATGTTGATTATATCTATGAAAAACCTAGTTGAGAGTTTTATATATACATATCTATATATATACATATATATATATATATA
>MU224270.1:1343790-1363941 GCA_018584345.1 Thuja plicata
TTGCTTTCCTATCCATGTACTCAATGTCAAACTCACTAAGTACCATCACCCATTTTGCAATCCTTCCTGTTAGGGCTGTTTTACTAAGTAGATACTTCAAAGGATCAATTTTGGCAATTAACTTCACTTTATGCATCAACATGTAATGTCTAAGCTTTTGAGAGGCAAACACCATAGCTAGGAAAGCCCTTTCCATGAAGCTATAGTTCAATTCATACTTTATCAATGTTATACTCAAGTAGTAAATGGCTCTTTCTTTTCCTTCATTGTCTTCTTGTGCCAATAGGACCCCTAAATATTTCTTCGTTGTTGATATGTAAAGCATCAAGGGTTTTCCTTTAATAGGAGACATTAAGATGAGTGGATTCACCAAGTATGTTTTTAACAATGTGAAAGCTTTGTCACACTCTTCATCCCATGTAAAAATAGTGTATTTATGTAGAAACCTTGTGAATGAATGGAATTTTTCCGCCAATTGGGAGATGAACCTCCTTATAGATTGAATTCTTCCTTGAAGAGACCTCATTTGGCTAGTATTCTTAGGAATTTCCATGTCCATTATCTCTTGTACTTTCTCAGGATCTACTTCAATGCCTTTTGCAGAAACAATGTAACCTAAGAGTTTGTCAGATTGTACCCTAAAAGCACATTTCTTTGGATTGAGTCTCACTTTGAATTTCTCTAACCTTGTGAAGATCTTGTCTAATATTGGTAAGTGATCCTTTCTTTCATGTGATTTTTCTAGAATATCATCCACATAATCTTCTAAGAAGGTATGCATCATATCATGGAAGATGGTAGTCATTGCTCTTTGGTGAGTTGCTCCGGCATTTTTGAGACCGAAGGGCATCACATTCCAACAAAAGGTTCCCCATGGGCATGTAAAAGATGTCTTTTCTTGGTCTTTGGGTGAAATTCAGATTTGATTGTATCCACTAAATCCATCCATCAAGGAAAGCATAGAATGACCCACTCTTAAGTCCACTATAGTATCAATGCTAGGTAGTGGAAAATCATCTTTTGGACAAGCAAAATTGAGATCTCTAAAATCCATGCAAACTCTAATAGATTTGTCATGTTTTGTGAATGGAAAAATATTGGATATCCATTCTGTATATGCAATTACTCTTATGAATCTAACCTTGAGGAGCTTTTCCAATTATACTTTTACTAAAAGTACCACATGAGGGTGCATCTTTCTTGATTTTTGCTTTACGGGTTTCACACTGGGTATCACATTTAAATGATGCATTATGAAGCTTGGATCTAACACTGGCATGTCGGCATAAGACCATGCAAAGTTAATTTGATTTTCTTGAAAGAATTCGATAAACTCCTTCCTTTATGATGGACTCAAAGATGTTGCTAGATGAATAAACTTAGGATCCTCTTCGGTGCCAATGTTAAATTTCTCTGTTGGTTCAATAAGGATAGGTGAAATTTCATCTTCATGTTCAGGTAGGGTATCTAACCTCTCTTCCTTAGGTACGAAAATTGGGTTTTCACCTTTGGAAACATCTGATATTTTGACTTTTTTAGGTTCTAGCACTGCCACATGGTGGTTTTCACCACTAGACCTTTTCATTTTTTAATATTTTTTCTTCTATTTTTTGGATTGAGAGGTTGAACCCCTACCTCTATCATTATGTCCAGATTGTATTCATTGATGGAAGAAGATGGCTCAACCACATTTAGGTATTGGGCCATTGCAAGGTCATTGGGAAAGTATAATAGGTCATTTAGTTCAAATAAATCCCAATCAATGAGTTCGGGCTGCATTAAGGATAAACTTTAATTTGGAAAATTGTCATTCAAAGGGTTTAAGGACATGACCTCATTTGAATTTTCATACATTATATTGCTTAGGTCTATGACATGGGCTTCCTCAAGATGTTCCATGGAAGTTGGATCAAAGTCTCCTTCACTAGAGTCCTCGCTGATTTCCATGGGAAAGAATGCATGTGGATTAAATACAACACTTGAATCACCCCCCCCATGAAGGTACCCATAGTTCACCTATCCATTGACTAGTCCTAGATGCTTGACCTATGTTGGATTCTTGAGGTTCACTTGACACTTGTGTAGAATTCGAACCTTGATGTTCATTGTCTTGACTTGTAACATTGGGAATAGTTGCATATGTGTGAATAACATCAACTTCTATGTCATGAAAATAATATTCAAAAAAGGAATCCCACTCATAATCCCCAGAATCATCTTCACTCTCAGAACCAACCATGTGCACGTGTTCATGGGAATCATGCATTGGAATTGAACTTTCTCCTTTATGTTGAAAACCTATTCTGGATTTCTCTTCTTTTGATCTCCAAGCCGGTTCAATGGGTTCTAATAATCCTCTATTTCAAACTCCTAAGGGTCCTCTTCCCTTATATCCCATTTTTTGCATGATTTGATACCCTTTCCCATATTGATCGGTTTGAATGTTGATGTGTTGTACCCATTCCATAGAATGATTTGAAGTGTCCTCTTCCTTATAGAGCCATTGTAGTACTTCATTTTCCTCCTTCTCTAAGGCAAATTTATCACTCTCTCTTACAAAATGAGAGTTATATTTATGAGGGGGATGAGCACTTGATGGATTTCCATGTTTCCTAGGAGAGGTTGGTAAATCAAATAGGGAAACAGAATATTCCCCCACTCCCTTGGAGTTGATTCTACATTGTTTTTCAAAGGTGTGCATCAATTCACTCATCTTTTTATATTGATCCTTCTTAGCTTGTTCTCTTTCTTCCTTGGTAGGTTTTGAAGTTTCCATCTTCAATGTAGAAGTCTTAACTGAATTATCATGTTAAGTTTGACCCTCATAACTCATCTTTTCCTTTCCCTTATTTGTTACATAGTTGAGTTAGTTTGATTAGGGTTTAAGATGGAAGTAGCATTTGATGTAAACTTCAAACTTTCCTCTTTGTGTTCTTCATTAGTATCATTAGGGATGACTCCTTCCCTATTGTGAGGAATAAATAATTCATGACTTGGCTTCAATGTGTTGCAATATTGAAAGGTATTAGAATATCCTCCAATTGTGATCTCCTCACCTCTATGTGGAAATTTCATGCATTGGTGATAAGTAGAAGGTATCGCTTGCATCTCATGAATCCAAGGTGTTCCCAAAAGGATATTATAGGTTAGTTTCATGTTGAGAACTTGAAATATGGTATATTTTTTATAGGTCCCACTTGGATAGGTAAAACAAACATGCCTTTTGAAGACCTTTCTTCCTCATCATAAGCCTTAATAGTGATTTTCTTTTTAGGGTCAATGGATGATTTAGATATCCCTAAAGACTTGACAAGGTTTAATGTACAAATATTGAGACTGAATCCCCCATTAATGAGAACTCTCTTAACCCTATGCCTTTGGATTAACACTTCTATATGCAAGGGCAAATTTTGAGGGTGGGTAATAGACATGTCATCTTGTTCGAAGAATGAAAGGAAATGAAGAGCTATGAGATGTCCTACCATATTTTGAAACTTATCCTCCTCCAAGGTTATAGGAACATTGGTTTCCACTAGGGCTTTATCCAATATTTCTTTGTGATTAGGAGATAGTTTCAAAACTCCAAAATAGATATTTGTGTTGGATTTTTATGCAATTTATCCATCAAACTATAAGGCTTTATTGAAGAAGATGTTGGTTTAGCCAAAGTAGTTGTTGAAGTAACACCAAAGGTTTTAGGGGTACTTCCTTGTACGGTAACTCTTGTTTCTTGCCCCCTAGTTACAATATTAGAAGTCTCTTGAATAGGTTGTTCTTTGATTACCACAACATTGATAGTACTATCATGTCCAGATAGGGAATTAATAGCATTTTCATAGGTATGGGAAAAGTTTACATTGTTGTTTCCTCTCGAATTGTTGTCATTGTTCCCTCCATTGTTTGAGTTGGAAGATTCACATTTTTCATGTTTGTAAAAAGGAGTCTTATAGGCTGTGTGATCTTAATTGTTTTGAGGGCCTTCTACCTTTATCACACCATTGTCAATTAGGTCTTGCACTACATGTCTCAAACACATGCAATCATTTGTCTTATGTCCTCGATTTCTATGGTATTCACAATGACTAGACTCACTCCACCGTGTAGGTTTTATTTGTGGTTCATATGGTTGAGCTCTAGGTAAGTCAATAAGAGTATTAGAAATGAGGGTTCTTAATGCCTTCTCAAGGGGTTCACCCAGAGGTGTGAATGTTCTTTTAGGAGTTGGTGTAAAGAAAGGCTTAGGCTTGTTAGCCCCTTGATTGTTCCCAAAGTTATTATTGTTATTTTCGTTGTTGAAAGGTACTTTGGGTTCTTGGGTCACATTATTAGCTTGAGAAAATCCTTTGGTAAGATTGAAAGGGGTGGCCTTCAAATTTTTAGCCTCTACAACTCCATCAATCACCACTCCTTTATTGTTATTCCTCATCCAAAACCGGTTATTATTAGGAGGATTTCTATTTTGGTTGTTATTGGAGGTATTGTTGTTATTGTTTTTATAAAGCTTAAGTTCTCCACTTTTGACCAATACCTCTTCCGTGGTAATCCCATTCTCAATTAGGTCTTGAAAAGACCTAGGAAATTGTAGTCTTAACCAGTAATTCATATCATTAGTCAAGCTATTAATAAAGATATCCATCTTCTCTTTTTTAGGTACACTTTGAGGGTATCTAGAAAATACCGTTCTCCATCGTTGTAAGAAAAGTAGGAATCCTTCTCCCTCTCGTTGCTTGGTATTACATAAATTTATCATCGTTACCTCATGTTTGATATTGTAGGAATAATGATTCATAAATTTTGAGGCCAACTCTTCAAAGGTTTGGATGCCAGAGGGTAACTTTGAAAAACACTCCATGGCCATGCCTCCTAAACTTCTAGGAAATAACCTCATGAGATAAGTCATATCATGCATGAACTCTAGTCTCAATTCACAGAATTCCCTTAGGTGATCTTGAGTATCAGTTGTTCCTTCATACTTGTTGTATTTAGGAAAGATAGCATTGTTTGTTCATGATATCAATAGGATTAGCCTCAAATTATTTTTGTTTAAGCTGATTGACATCATAGTCATGGGGAAGTTTGAGACTTGTTTGTGCTAGGTCTAGGAAGTATTTTTCTTTGTCTTTTTCCAACACTTTCTCCATAAGCTTCACGAAGAAGGGAATTTTAATTGCTTCATTGAACTTTTCATCGGTTGCTTCTTCATCATTAAGGTCAATGTTGCCCCCATTTTTATTGTTATTGTTTAACCCTTGGTTGTTAGGGTCAGCATTTCCTCCTCCAACATTATTTTTGTTTAACCCTTGGTTGTTAGGGTCAACATTTCCTCCTCCCATCTTATTGTTGTTTAACCCTTGGTTGTTAGGGTCAACATTTTTTCCTCCAAGATTATTATTATTAAATCCACCACCTCCATTACTATTCATGTCTTTGTTAATGTGGTTGATTTGATTGGGGTCCATGTTGCCAAATGGAAAAGACATTTTTGGCTCCGTCTCTGTTATAGGTTCTCGTAAGGGTCTTGAAGAGGTAAAGGTATCACTCAAAAAAGGACACTCCTGCCTTAGATAGGTTCCGTCAGATTGTAGGGTAGACTTGATATAATGAGATCTAGTAAAAGCTGGCATGAACATAAATCATAGAGAGATCTCAGGCTTTTGTCTCACTTAAATGATCAATCCTTGGATGATTTTGTGAAATGTCCAAAAATGGAGGATTCTGATCAAGTTGAATATACACAGAGGTAAAATCTCCAAAAGGGTATCCAAAAATGTAATTATCTTGTTTTCAAACCTTCAGGAAATATCCATTGTTTTCTCTTCTTTGTTTATGGGCATCACTTCCAAGTGTGTAAGCATGACTTTAATGTCGGTACGCGTTGACTGGAATTCTTGTACATGGCACTCTACTGTTAGTACGGGGCATTTTCTTGTTGATAGGCATTGTTGAAATGTTTGCAAGCGACACTTTCTAGTCACTTACATGGTTTTTGACAGATGCCAGGAATTGTTTTAGTTGTTTAAGCGTCATGGAAATGTCTGTAGGCGTCACTTAATTGTTTGTATGCAGCACTTAACAAATGAAAGTTGAATTTTCAATTCTTTTGGTTTTTAAAAGTTTAAGGTTTTTTACCAGATCTATTAGAGAAGATTCTTTCTTGAAAATTAAATACAAACTCAACACACACATCAAATTTGCATCATGTCCCTAAAACAACACTAAAAGTGTATGTTCTCGGTCATTTCCACAAGTATAACACAACAAGATCTTCCAAGCAATCTACCTAGAGTCAAATTTGGCTTTTAACAATGGCTCTAAAAGGTAGGCTTACTATTTTAAGAAGGTTTTAATGTACACCTCCATTCTAAATCGTGCCAAGTTCTTTTACCTCCTTGAGGGATTCCCACATGCACAAAAGTATGATTTTGCACAATCCCGAAGGACTACTCGAGGAAGTGAAGATGACTTGCACACAACTTAGTCACTTTCCAATTAAGGTAAAGTACATTTATTTATAGTGGATCAGATAGTATCGCGGCTAAAGTGATTGTCTCCCACTTTGGGTTGTTCCCTCTCATCGCCTTCGTAAAAGAATTCTCGGGAGGCAGGCCCTCTAAAGTTCTAATTGATCTAGCATATATAGAAAAAAACAAGAAATCAAACTGAGTTCATCAAGTCTGGGATTTTGATTCACTTATAAAGTGAAGAGCATATCCCTATTGTTTTTCCTTTTTCAAAACACCTCAAACATGCTTGTTCTTTTTCAACCCCTTGACAAGGGGATTCTTAAAATTGAAGTGTTTGGTTAATTCCTTATCCCTTTATTTCTACCAAGTTGAACTCACACATTTGGATTTTTTATCCACTTTGCAAAGTGGAGAGCATATTCCTAATGTTTGTTCAATTTGGAAAATAATAGGGTTTTTTCCTATTAAACTAGATTTAAAGAAAATCCACAATTTAAGCAATGCAAGCTTGATTTGAGAAATACCTCTTTTGAAGCTAGCAAAGGCTAGGCACTTTTTTGAGGTTTTTGATTTTTCGTTTTCTTACTCACCTAGTGGCGATCGTTCCCACTTCGACTCCACCAACAAGTTAGTCAACACAGAGAAACAAAGTGAATAAAAACTAGAAACTAAATTGACGAAATGCTCCTAAGTTCTTTTTGATCAAATTTTGCAAAATCAAGCTTAAAGAACTCAAAAACAAAAAATCAACAAAAGAGTAGGGAATTTATTTTTGTATGCAAAAAATACTTTCATGTAGTGATCATACAAATTTTCTTCTTCTTTTAAAATTTCTAGAAGATTTCAAGCATGAATTTGCTTAGAATCTTTAATTTGTGCTCTTACCTCTTTACTAGGCCTTGTAACTCTAAGTTATGGTTTCTGGACTTTTAAATGATGTTTCATCTGCAGAGAACAAAAAAATAGAGAGTTATAACAGAGAACAAATCAAATTAAACTTGATATAAAGCAATAAATTGTACGCGACATTTAATTGTTAGTAAGCGGAATTTAAAACTTTAAAGCGAAATTGAAGCTTTAACACGCGATATTTAAAAATACACAGGCGGTAAAATAAAATTCATAGGTGGCATAGAAAGTTTAAAATGCAGAAAAAGACTAATCACACGTGGAAGTTGACAGTTCACAGGTGGTTCTTTGTAGCTCACATGCGACACTTTACAGGCTTAGGTGTCACACTTTGTCTCATACGTGGTGAAAGAATTTAAGACAGAAATAGAGTAAGGTCTTCACACGTCACTTCATTGTTCACAAGTGTTAGCAGATTCTTCATACATGGCATTTCACCTATTTTATGCAAAATAGACATAAAAGTGAAGCAAAAACACACAAAACTTGATAAAAATGATGAAAATGAGGCTTAAAGCCCCACGGTGGGCGCCATTTGTGTGTGAATTAATACACCTTCATGGAATTAATTTATCTAACTAAAATTCTAGGGAAAACTAATGCAAATTAAACTAAAGAATTGCAATCAAATCACTAAACATTTCATGGTTCTCTAACTAGTATGATAATAGAGCTCTCAGCCTTAATCTCTATCAATGGCAATCCTAGAATGATAAATTAATAAATAAATGCCTAATCTAGCTCAATTCTCTCAAAGATTATATGAAAATGGAACTCAAATGCTCATGATATGCTCTCAAATCTCACAATTTTCTCTCAAAATTCTCAAGATATTGCTCAATTGCTCTCAAATTGCCTATAGTAATGATGCTATGCATTCAAATTTTCTAGGATTGATTATGCTTGAAAATGCTTGTATTTATAATAAATTCCCAAGGGTAGGGGGTAGAGTGAATTGACCATTATTAAGCCTTGGTTAGGTGAAAGGCTTTTAGATGGTTTCAAATGGTTGTCTCAAAGGTTGGGACAAAGCGACAAATTTGAGTGATTGAGATTCAATTATGAAAATGAGTGATAGAGATTCAAAATTAGGAGTGATCTATGTGCTTTGTGTTCTCAATTCTCATTGGTTTCTCAAATTCATGTTGAAAGATATTAGGATTTATTTAATTCCATCAATTAATTAAATTAGCCATGTAGGATGAATAGGTACAATTTGATTTTTGATTTAAAACTATACAATTAATTGATTAAAATCAATTATATAATTTTGATTGATCCCTTGTAGGCTGATATTTGATCATTTGATGTCATTATTAATTAATCCCTTGATTTTAAATTGATTTTGTCCACTTTGATTTATAAATGTCCATTTGATTTTATTTTGATCCATTTTGAAGCATTTGATGAGATTTTGCTGAGATTTGCAGATTTTGATGATACTAAGACACCTGGTCAATTTTGGGTGTCTACAGAAAGAAAGCACAAAATATCAATAGAAGTCTGCCCATAAATAATGAGGAAGAAGTGTTCATATAGTTGAGATTTCCACCATGAAATGAGGAATAGACTCCTCAAATATGAGTGGTGGAAAAAATATCCCAAGGAAATAGGTTTATGTGTCAAATACAATTTGACACCACTCACAAACCTATAACCAATTAGACACCTCACCTAGAACAAGTCAAATAGTGACACCTAACTAGGCTTAAAAAATCATGGTGGAAATATAGATGTGCACTAACATCCCCCCTTAAGCATAGCTTAGGTAAGTACAAAGAAAAATGGTCTTGGCTACAAAACATAATAATGTACCCATGTACAATGTGATCCCTCATAAAGAGGGGAAAGATAGAATACCTAGTTGGAAACAACCATACTCCAAAAGAGAGAAAAAGAATAGAAGAATAGAAAGCCTTCCTGAAAAAGGATGACACTGTTGATGTAGACTGCACACCAAGAAGAGTTTGTAGATGACTGAACTTACTCTCTGTAAAGGGTTCGGTGAATATGTCAGCAACCTGATCTAAAGACTTGAAAAGGATAAGTCAATGATATATTCATGAATCAACTCTCGAATATAATGCACATGAATCTCTATGTGCTTGGTTTTTTGATGATGTACCAGATTCATGCATATGTGAATAGTACTCTAGCTATTACAATAGATAATTGTAGGCATCCTGAAAGGAATACTAAACTTAGAAAGAATACCTTGAAAGCATATGGGTATGTGGAGGATCATGGTATGCCAAAAACTGGCAATGTGTAAAACTCCTCCTTTTCACTCGTCCAAAAGTGCACTAAAAAGCTTGATGATTTTTTAGTAAGCCTAGGTGTTAGTACATCTGGCTAAACCAAAAGCCATAGCACAAGCCTAATCAGATATCTGATAATATTAGATATCTGATATTATCAGATATCTGATATTATGGGATATCCAATATTATCAGCTATCTGATATTATAGGATATTTGATTTTATATTGGATATCTGATATTTTCCAGTAAAACTATTTTTAAGGCCGCAGGATGCGTTCTCAGTTTTCATTGTGAAAATGTCAAACACAGCCCAAGGTTTCAGATATCTGAAACCTATCTGATTTCTGATTTTCATATTTGAGAAATACCTCCAAATTGAACAGGTATGTAAATTTTTTTTTTTTTGTTTGTTGTTTTTTGTTTTTTAATTGAAATTTGTAGTTTTTTTAATAAAAACTAGGGTTTAATTGATATTGTTTATCATATTTTAAAAATTGATTATAATTTTCTATTTTTGTTTTAATTGTAATTAGACATGGACTCAAACCAATCAGAAAACTCTCCCAATGACCCCGTTAACAATCTAGAACCACATACAAACAATCCCCCACCTTCAAAAGACCTACCAGTCTCAAACCCTCGACCTTTAAAGGATCTCATAGGAGACAATATAAGTCAGCTTAGAGGATATCAACCTACATATGTCAATATCCCCACAATGTGCCCCATGTTTTCCACGCTGAACTCTATTATTGAAAACATGGAGAAACTTACAAAGCAAAATAATGTTGCACTTCTTTGGCGTGATTCCATGCACGTCGAGTTTGATGATGGACTTGATATGATCAAGTTATGAACCTAAATATAACAAAACATGACATATGTAACATTTTATGGATCCCAAAACTGGTTTAAAAGTGGACCCTAAAATGACCAAGTTATCAATTAAATGGTGCACAAATGATGCAATTCGTGACCACTTTTGGGACCTTGGTGGATGGTTTTTGATAGGCCACCCTACAACAACAATTTGGATGTCCCATTATATTTCTTAAAAAAATTGTAAGCTAAATTTGTGCTCGGTCACAAGGTAAATTATTGGAGCATGAGACCAAACCAGGGAGTAGGCTTAGGCGCTCCTTAGGATAGGAAAATTTTGTGTGTACACCGAAAATGCAAATTCAGAAGGATAAAGAGGAACCTAAGAGAGGAACCATACGTACAGGATATAGTTCAACCCAAGAGATAGTTAAAGAGAAAACTGAGAGAACAGTTCAAGCAAGGAACCCAAAATACAGTCAACTGATTTCAGAGCATAACCGACCCTCAGAAGCCGAAAGTTAGTTGCAGCCCACAAAAAGTGGATCTGACTTCCACATCAGATAAAACACTCTTATTCTATTTATAGAATCTTGATTTGTTTTTTAAAACCATTTCTTTAGGGACAAGAAACATGAATGTAAGTTCTTTAATCAGTCTAACTGATTTAAAACACATAGACTAGGAGATCAAGGTAAAGTTGTAAACTTGATCTTAGAGTTAACATTGTTTTTCATGAAAATTGATGAAGTCAATCCATATTATAAATATATGATGCAATCATTCATTATAAAATATGTGAATATAGAAGAGAGGATGAATGAAGCCTACGAGCACATCTATGGATCAGATTGAAAGTTTCAAGAACCAGAACAACAAAAGGTGAATTTGGTTAGCAAGAACCAAGAACAGATACTACCGGGCATTAGAGGTATTACTCAATCACATTACGTGATATATCTTTGTATGTAAACTTAAATGGATTTGTAATTAGAAATAGTAGATTGCATATACCAGGTCAAATTGTAATTTTCTATCATTCTAACAAGTGAAGTAAAGTGTAAAAATCCTTTCAAGGAAGGTGGATTTAACAGTCCAACTATAAATCTCTTAACCAAGTTCACACTCAATAGTGTTGCTAAAGCTCTTTACCGAGTAGAATTTAACAGGTCTCCATAGATAATCTTCACTGGGTAGATCATCAGAAGTGATCAAATTGTAAGCCTTAACAAGCCCCTTCCAATCTGTAGATAGTGAAGATTTTTTCGGTGCCATCCCCACCGCAGTTTTTACTTCCTAACAGGATTTTTTTGCAATATCATATCTTGTGTTATGTGTCAATTACTTACATGAATGTTTCTATAAATTTCCACATGTTTTATTAAGTTTATGAATTGATATATATTGCATCAAGATAGTATAGAACAGATGGTTGGATAAAAAATTGATTACACAAAGGTTAATTGATTAAAGGATACAAAAGTTTTAGAGGTACTGATTCACCCCTCCCCTCTCAATGCACACTTCCCTTTAATTCCAAAAATTGGTATCAGAGCTGAGTCTCTTCTTTAGAAAAGCTTAAAGGCTTAAGAGAAAAGATCATACAATTGAGAATACATACTTGACAAAAATATTGAAAATAAGAAGCTAGAAATTCAGATGTTCTATGAGTATTATAACGAAGCTAGAATAAATATGAGACAACTGTTAGATGAAATAAATATTATGGCATCTCACTGTAATGAGACATATTATCATGAGGAAGAGATACCATATTTCTTTGAGTCTTCAGGATAAACTTCAAGCAAAGCATCAGACACATCAGAAGAAAGCATCACAAGCCTAACTTAAATCAATCAACATTTGGCTGGACAAGCGAAATCTCTACAAATCGGTCAAGAGACACAGATGGTAAGGATGATTGATGTCATGAACAGTGCTAGACAAGATGAGAAAGAAAGACCACTAGCTATTGATGATAGAAGGAAGATTACAAAAAAGATACAAGAGAAAGAGTCTGAAATACAAATCTTTACAGAGCATCAACATGAGATCACAAATCAGATTATTCTTATGAGTCAAGAGGCAAAAATAATGAATGTTGAACTCATTGAAAGAATAGAAGCTATCTGTGAGATAAGGGATGAAAATAAAAAATTGAAACATGAAATAAGAATTCAGCAACAACATAATGAAATTATCAAGAAAGCTAAAGAAAACAATAAAAGAATGGATGATTTTCTTGAAGGACAACGAAGAGTCAACAACAACACCGGTCTAGGCTTTACAAAGAATGGAGAATCATCAAATCAATCTGATCCAAAGAATGTCTATAAAAATCCAAGACAAAGAAAGCTGACATGAAATCACTATGGAAAGAAAGGCCACACATCAAATGTATTCAGAGGAAAAATGAAAGGTATTCCTAAATCTACATCTTCATTCATAGGATTTTGTTATAAATGTAACAAAAAAGGACATAAAGCTTATGAATGTAAGTCTAAGATGAAACAACCAAAAAAGGAAAACTACATGGACAAGTAGTGTCCTACTTGCAAAATGAATGGGCACACAACCCTTGAATGCTGGAAAAAGAAAAGGCAAGCATGGAAGCCTAAAGGTCAAGAAACTCCCTACCAACCAAAAAGAGTCGGTAATGAGTATGTATGGGATTACAACACCTGGACAAATTGTATAGCATGTGGAAGATTTGGTCACATTGCTGCAAACTATATGAGATAGTGGAAAAGAAATTCTAGAGGCTGGACTAACCCGAAATGACATTCTTACACTGTCGTAAAGTTGGTCATCTCAAGAAAGACTGCAAAAACTGAATGGAAAAAAAAACTAGCACATATCCCAATGGAAATACCATTGAAGACATCCGAAGTGCAAGAGACAAAATATGGAGAAAAGCTTCAAAAAATGATGAAGCTGGAACAAGAAATGCAAATGGTGACACCCCATCCAATGGATTCGATGACATCACCACCCCCACATAAGAAGAACAAGTAAGTATGAAATTGCATTACACTATGTATTATTTTACATCGGTTTCGTAATATGTTAATAACATGCCAAATCAGCATAAGTAAAGATGCATCATGGTATTACTTGTTAAAATCTGTGATAACTATGCTATCAGGAATACATACCAAAATCCATCAATATATGCTCAAAGATGAAACTACCTACAATTACCAAGAATCATCAGTTAAACATAAGAAAGAAAATTTTCTAGTGTAAGTCGAGACTCGTCGGTAATAAAGCAAGCCATGTTAACAAAACACCGAAACCCATCGGTAAAAGCAAAGAGATAAAATGAATGCCCCAAAATGAAACATCGTCAGCGAAGAGAGAAGTTAATGTGTTAACCAAAAAAATTTGTCTTCGCACACCGAGGAATTGGTAAGCATTAATGACTCACTTTTTAGGGAAAATAGCTATAAAAAGGTTACATAAGGGTCTCATTATTTACCATGACCAGAGCAAAGTGACAAGAGAGAATTTTGTGCAAACAATGATAGGATCACAGAGAAACTACAACTCGATACAGAGCATTCCAAGCAGATCAAAAATACTATTGGTGTAAAGAGTAAGTTCTACAACAACTAATAGCTCTATTTTACACATTTCTCAGAAAGCCCTAAATCTGAAAAATGGCCACAACTTCAAGTACCACCAAATCGAAGAACACCAAGAAGGATGAGGTTAATCTCATAAATAATTCTACATGTGAGGAACCACACTACAAGATTTACCATGAGGTTGCCTCACAACCCGACAATGCTAGAGCATTCTCACGAATACCAGCTAGGGTTTTTCTTGTCGAAGACATGTGAGCTTACATCTACTACAAGATTGCAGAAATTGGTGATTTGGAGGTAGAACAAGCTTACAAGAAGCTATGTAATGAAGATGGATCTTTAAAAGATGAACATAAACACATAGAGGTGAAAGGGCTCACTAATTCCCTATTATCTTGAAGGTTTTCAAAACCGAATGGATTCAGTTAGTACTGAGCTGAATGCACAATCACAAACTATGGCTGGATGAACCGAAGATGATAACCCGAGATGTTATCCATGTAGTCACCGGTTACCCTGTAACCGAAAAGGTAAAAGCACTGAAGCATCCACCCAAGGCTAAGATTGAAAATAACACAGGAATCAAATGAGATGACACAGGATTAAAGGTATCCACTATTACCAATGATGAGATGAAATTTGGAGCATGTGTCCTAGGCTACAAATTCTTTCAAGCCAACAGGATGAACAACATAGCATCTGGTGCAGTAGACACAACATACAAGATTGTGAAGAAGGGAACTCAGTTGGATTTATCTAAACTTCTAATGAATCATTTAGAAGAGAATTTGAAGACTTTAAGAAATGCAAATACAAATACATGTAATTTTGGATCACTTATCATGTGCATTTTCTTCTACTTTCAAGAAACATTTCCATTAGTAGGAGATGTAAAATGGGATTCCACAAAACCAGTCACCATGCAGATCAGTGAACACATAACCTCATTGCGAGACAATTTTAAAACAATCATAGATGAATACTCTCATGTATTCAAAGACCAAATGCAGAAGAGGGTAAGGATCCCTGAGAAACTCATTGAGAAGTTCAAAGATGAAATATGTTTAATGGTTGATATAGACCACACTTATATCAAGCATTTTGTACCAAGGACATCATGGCTAAAACCATTATAATATGAGATAAATATTGATCAAGCATCCAAGGCAATCGATGCATTGATAAATGAACCATTAGATAAGAAACAAACTAAGTTTGGAACTTATGAGGAGGCCAAATCAAGAATCAAATCTGGCCTGGTTGTAAAGAAAATTGTCAGGAAAAAGGACAAAATGGTCAAGAACCTTAAGAAAATACTGTCGGTTACAGAGGAAGGAATTGAAAAGGAAGAAGAAGTTGAAAAGGAGGAAGAGACTAAAGGACAACTACCTATCCATGAAGTTGAAGAAAAGAATGACTTTGAGGAAATAGAGTCAGATTCATCACCTCATCCACCAACCAAGAAGCCAAGAACCATAGCTGCTTCAAGAACAAGAAGCCAAATAGCTAAGGATTCAAGTCCTTCACCTTTGAAGAAAGGACAAGTAAGAACCTACAAGAGGAAATTGGCCACACCAAAAAAGAGGGTCAAAAAAAAGAATAAGGAAGCTCATCAGAACCAAAGAAGACATTGAGGACACCGAACAAGATAAAGTTGTACAAGAAGAAAAGGTTAAAGTTCCAGAAAGCATTGATGAGGTATGAAAATCTATTACAAATTTAGGATCTATTATAGATTCTAAGTTCAGAAGATGGTTGAAACTTGATCTAGAAGATCAAAACAAAGCTGAAGATGCCATAATTTCAAAGATGTACAAATTCAAGTATGTACCAACTCAATTCGAAGGTAATAATGTACCAAGGGTACTCTTGGACAGATTATATGCTAGATGGACATTTTCCTTAAAGAATGAAAATGAGATAAGGGAAAGAGTACTTGTTACTCTCATGCCTTCTGAATCCAAGAAGGAAGAAATTGGTGAGATGATGGAGAACCATAAAAAGGAGTTCTCACCCAAGTTGAGAGCCTACAAATTTCTCGAAGAGAGGCTTATAGAGATTGAACAAGAAAGTCACAAGAAATGGAGTAAAATACTCAATAGAACTATAGAGGAAACTATCCTTGAGAAAGACCTACAACATAAAGATGATAATAAGGAAACTCAAGAATAGATATTAATCAAAGATGCAGAAGTTGACACATCAGTTGAGTTAGAAAAGGAAGAAAAAGACACAACTAACAACAAAAACATAAATGTCGTAGATGAAACATGGTTGAACACAACCAAGGACAACATTGTGGATAACACAATCATTGACATAACCGATGATCCAATAGAAGAAGTAAAGAAAGATGAAGATGTTAATGTTACCAAGGACACAACCGATGAGTAGGACACGACTGTTGATACTGCATAGGTGAACATACCAGGCAAAATGCCAATATTGATACAAGCCATCAATATTCTACAAGAAATAAATAAGTCACCTGATAAAGATTCAAGCATTCCCAAGGATGCAGGGGATGAAGAAAAGAAAGACAACACCGATGATCAGAAGGACATCGGAGATACTCATATTGTAACCGAAACTAACAAGGTTATAGGAGGAGACACAAAGCAAGAAGATGGAGACACAATAGAGAAGGATGCACAGATAAAGACAGAAGAAAGTGCAAAAAGATACTGATGAAGGAGAAAAATCCAAAGATGGCACTCCTGAGGATACCAAAATATTTTCTACCAACAATGTAAAGGTTGATGTGGAGACATCTACAGAAAAATAACAAGCTGACACCGAAACAAAGTAGCAAAAAGAGGCAACACCACAAATCACTTCATCAAGCACAACAAACAAAGCCAAGAAATTGGAAATGGTTCTACATTCAAGTGTAACTCAAAAGAAGAAGAATAAATCCAAGAAGAATAAGTTGGAAGTCACTTTAGATGAAATCATTGAGATACCCAAATGTGACCCAACTACACTTGATTATGAAGCATTGAAAGAATATAGTGAAATATGCCAAAGGAAGGCATTACATGGGAAGCTAAGGAAACAACATCGAGACTCCATGGTACTGGAAAAAACAAGGGATATATTTCACCAAATTTTACTCGATGTTGATGTTGATCAAAATAAACCAATAATTTATCAACTAGCCACTCTCACCAAAGCCATTGCAACACAGAACATTGATGCAGAGAAGGAAATTGAAGAAGGAGCAGAGCAAAAGTACCAGTAGAAACTTGTTGAGAGCATCAACAAAGAAGTGGTAGTTAACAAGGTAAAGATTTCAGAATTCATAAGTTAATTAGATCCAATTATCATTGAAGCTATTTCCCTTATTCAACAACTAAGCACACTAGAAAAGTTTTCTAAAGAGCATAGTGAAAACATAGCAAAGTTAGATTCTGATCTAGCTAATAGTGCTAACAACTTAACCATTAGAGACGATGCAATTAAGTTGCATAATGAAAATATTATTGAGATCAAAAGGTTAAGGCAGGAACTATGGGAAGCAAAGACATAATTCATGGAAGAAGTCACCGAGCTCCATGCTCAACTTCTACCAAATCTAACACTGCTTCAACAACACATCAGTTCAGCAAGACAACTGATAAAAACCCCTGAGATGTCTGTAGCAAACAAAATCTTTGGTATGAATTCCAAGATCACACTTGAGCACATGGATCTAGAGAACTTGAAGGAACAATGGGAGAAGATGATGGAAGACATGAAGTCTTCACACTCTCACATTTTTTGATAAAATATAAGGTATAGACCTTTGCCCTTAATATCAAAAAAGGGGGAAAATGATATGTATATGTATTATAGAGGGGGAAATATATGATATGTATAGATAGGCAGGAAACTATACAATACTACCAAAAAGGGGAAAATAATGATATACCGGCATATACATAGGGGGAGTCATAAAATGACTAAGGATTATATATGTTGTACATACTTAACATTTTGTTAGTATTTTACACATATCAATTTTTGATACTAATGTCAAAGGGGAAGATTGATGAAATTAATTTTCCATTAGTATGCAAACAACACTTTTGGTAAGCATACATCGAAAGACAGGACAAAGAGAAAACCTAAAATGAAGATACAAGAGATCACTGAAAATGGCTAACTACAAATAAAACCGATGACACAATTTTGTGTGTACACAGAAAATACAAAGTCAGAAGGATAAAGAGGAACCCAATAGAGGAACTCAACATGCAAGATACAATGCATCTTGAGAGATAGTTAAAGATCAAACTGAGAGAATATTTCAAGCAAGGAACTTGAAAGATAGTCAACTGATTTCAGAGCATAACCAACCGTCAAAAACCAAAAGTCAGTTGCAACCCCCAAAACTTGGATCTGAACTCCACGTCAGATAAAATAGTCATATTCTATTTATAGAATCTTGATTTGTTTTTTAAAACTATTTCTTTAGGGACAAGAAACATGAATGCAAGTTCTTTAATCAGTCTAACTAATTTAAAACACATAGACTAGCAAATCAAGGTAAAGTTGTAAACCTAATCTTAGAGTTAACATTGTTTTTCAGAAACTTGATGAAGTCAATCCATCTTATATATAGATGATGCAATCATTCATTATACAATGTGTGAATATAGAAGAGAGGATGAATGAAGCCTACGAGCACATCTATCGATCAGATTGAAAGTTTCAAGAACCAGAACAACAAAAGGTGAATTTGGTTAGCACGAACCAAGAACAAAGACTACCGAGCATTAGAGGTATTACTCAATCACATTAGGTGATATATCTTTATATGTAAACTTAAATGGATTTGTAATCAGCAATAGTAGATTGCATATACCAGGTCAAATTGTAATTTTCTACCATTCTAACAAGTGAAGCAAAGTGTAAAAATCCTTTCAAGGAAGGTGGATTTAACAGTCCAACTATAAATCTCTTAACCGAGTGCACACTCAACAGTGTTGCTAAAGCTCTTAACCGAGTAGAATTTAAAAGGTCTCCACAAATACTCTTAGCTAGTTAGATCATCAGAAGTGATCAAATTATAAGCCTTAACCGGCCCCTTCCAATCTGAAGATAGTGAAGATTTTGTGGGTGCCATCCCCACTACAGTTTTTACTTTGTAATAGGAGTTTTCTGCAATATCATATCTTGTGTTATGTGTCAATTACTTTCATGAATGTTTCTATGAATGTTCAAATTTTTGATTAATTTTATGAATTGATATATCTTGCATCAAGATAGTATAGAACAGATGGTTGGATAAACAATTGATTACAGAAAGGTTAATTGAATAAAGGATACAAAAGTTTTAGAGGTACTAATTCACCCCTCCCCTCTCAGTACACACTTCCCATTAATTTCAACAAAGGTGGCCAAACTGTTAGAAATAGGAAATTTCTTATTCTCCCAAGAACACCTGCATGCAAGACTGTCACAAACTAAAAGCAAAGACAGAAGAGAGAAGAACAGAGAGCTATGGCGGCCAAAAAACCAGATACATGATATTCATGTTGAAAGAAAAAAGCTTCTATATTATCAATAACAAAATACAATAATACAATCTCCTTAATAAAATGAAAAGCGGTGAGTCCTTATAAAAGGATACTGAAACCCTAAAGGGGAAAACCCTAAAGAATTATAAGCTGCCTAAGTATAACTTAAGCAAAGAGTATAATAGACTAATAATTAAATGATTTAATTATTAGCTATAATATGACTACTCTAACACCCCCCCTTAAGTGTAACTTAGGGAGAAGAAAAATAGCTAAAGACTACTGCAGAAAGAAGAAAAGATGGGTCCCGGCAACAAGGCCTAATCAGGTACCCAAGTACAAGAAATAAACTAGATGAAGGAAACTAAGCCTAAAGCAGAAAAGATGGGTCCTGGCAACAAGGCTTGATCAGGTGTACCCAAGATCAAGAAATAAACTAGATGAAGGAAACTGAGCCTTCAATCTAGGGAAATTCCCAAAGAGAGGAACAAGAAAGAGCAAGAAGCATCTCTGAAGCATGTAGCTGAAAACTCTGTCAGAAGAGACTGCTAGAACCCCCACTGAAGTGCATGACCAGGTAGAGAAGACAATGTCTAAAGAGCTGATCAAT
>MU224270.1:1376013-1392988 GCA_018584345.1 Thuja plicata
GGTCTTAAGAGGTCCTAAGACACAATGATGTGTTCTATGTCAAGTTAAAAACCCTTCTGACACCTAAGATGTAGAGAGAGGATTCCTAAAGGGTACTAAGGGGTCATTAGGGGTCACATGACCCCTTGTAACCTATTTCCCTACATCTTAGGCATGATCAAATGGTCCTAATGGGTCATAAGGGGTTCTAGGACAAATTAATATGTCATAGGACCCCTTAAGACCCCTTACAACCCCTTAAGACCCCTTGTCATACATTATTGTACAATCAGGAGTCCTAATGGGTCTTAAAGGGTCCTACAACATAGTAATGTGTCCTAGTACCCCTTAAGACCACTTAGCAACCCTTAGGACCTCTTAAAATTCATTAGCTTATTGTAAGGGGTTGTAAGGGGTCCTACAACATAATAATGTGTTCTAGGACCCCTTAAGGCCACTAACGACCCTTTAGAACCCCTTACCATTAATTAGTGTATGGTAAGGTTTTCTAAGGGGTTGTAAGGGGTCTAATACTTCCTACGACACATTAAAAACCCTTACAATCCCTAAAATTTAGAGAGAGGGGTCCTCAAGGGTCCTAAGGGGTCATAAGGTGTTCTAGGATCCCTTATGACCTCTCAGGACCCCTTATCATATATCTTAGGTGTCTTAAAAGTTTGTAAGGGGTTATGAAGGGTCCTAGGACACATTAATGTGTATTAGGATTCCTTTAAGACCCTTTAGGACCCCTTACCATTCATTAGTGTGTGGTAAGGGTCCCTAGGGTGTTGTAAGGGGTCTAAGGGGTCCTAGGAAACATTGTTGTGTCCTAAGACCCCTTAACAATCCTACTACCCCTAAGATGTAGAGATATGAGTCCTAAGGGGTCATAAGGAGTGCTACGACACATTAATTTGTCCTAGGACCCCTTACCATGCATCTTCGGGGTCCTAAAGGGTTGTAAGGGGTCATAAGGGGTCCTAGGACATATTATTATGTCTTAGGACCCCTTAAGACCCCTTATCATTCATTAGTGTATGTTAAGGGGTCTTAGGAAACATTAATATATCCTAGGACCCTTTGAAAATCCTTATGACCCTTAAGATGTAGAGAGAGGCATCTTAAGGGGTTGTAATGGGTCCTCACCTTCTCTTTCTCTAAAGAGTCCTATGAATATTAATGTGTTATAAGGGGTTATAATGGGTCCTAATGTGATATAATGGGTCTTAATGGGTCCTAAGGGATCGTAATCAGTCCTAAGGGTTCCTAGGACCACTTATAACCCATTAGAACCCCTTAAGAAACATTAGGACACATTAGAGCCCATTAGTGTGTTGTATAATGATTAATAAATTTAAAGGGGTCTTAAGAGGTCCTAATGTGTCATAAGAGATCCTAATGGGTCCTAATGTGTCCTAAGGGGTTGTAATGGTTCCAAAAGGATTGTAGGACCACTTAGGACCCATTATGACCCCTTATGATATATTAGAACCACTTAGAACTCTAAAGAGTGTCCTATGATGATTAATGCTCTCTCTCTCTCTCATGGGTCCTATGACTATTAATGCATTTTAAGGGGTCCTAATGAGTCCTAATGTGTTGTAATGGGTCTTAAGGGGTCATAATGGGTCCTAAGGGTTCCTAGGACCACTTACAACCCATTAAAACACCTTATGAGACACTAGTACACATTAGAGCCCATTAGTGTGTCCTACGATGATTACTGTATTCTAAGGGGTCTTAAGAGGCCCTAATGTGTCCAAAGGGGTCGTAATGGGTCCTAATGGGACCTCTCTCTCTCTCTCATGAGTCCTATGACTATTATTGTTTTATAAGGGGTCCTAATGAGGCCTAATGTGTCCTAATGGGTCTTAAGGGGTTGTAATGTGTCCTAAGGGTTTCTAGGACCACTTAGAAACCATTAAAACCCCTTATGAGACACTAGTACACATTAGAGCCCATTAGTGTGTCCTACGATGATTGCTGTATTCTAAGGTGTCTTAAGAGGCCCTAATGTGTCCTAAGGAGTCGTAATGAGTCCTAAGGGGACCTAGGATCTCTCTCTCTCTCTCTCTCTCTCTCTCTCTCTCTCACACACACACACACACACACACACACATGGGTCCTATGACTATTAATGTGTTCTAAGGGGTCCTAATGAGGCATAATGTATCCTAATAGGTCTTAAGGGGTTGTAAGGGTTCCTAGGACCATGTAGAACCCATTACAACCCCTTATGAGACACTAGTACACATTAGATCCCATTAGTGTGTCCTACGATGATTACTATGTTCTAAGGGGTCTTAAGAGGCCCTAATGTGTCCTAAGGGGTTGTAATGGGTCCTAAGGGGACCTAGGACCACTTAGGACCCAATATGATACATTACAACCACTAAGAACCCTAAAGAGTGTCCTTAATCAAGTCAAGGGCTTAAGATTATAATCAATAGTCCACTGAGAATCATGTTCAAAACAATGTGTTGATTCCTAAAATTTTGCTAAGTCTGAAATTTCCTAAAAACCCTCAAAATCTAGAATCTTTATCTTAACTCCTATGAAGTTGAAACCACTCTCAAACATCCTGGAAGTATATACATAAAATTTAACTTAATTTTAAGAAAGTAACTTATACTTAAATGTTACATTTTATGTATTGGCCTAGTGCTGAAATTGGTTTGGCAGGGCCTGTTGGGGTTTGTTCCTCCCTCCCTTAAGCATTTTTCATAATGTTACATAGGGTGTATGCCCTAAAGGGTGCATGCCCTATAGGGCATGCACCCTATAGGGTGCACACCCTATTGGTTTTGATTTCCCAAGCCTTAGGCTCAAGCAATCAAAGCCATAGGGCGTGCGCCCTATTGCTTTTTGGGGACCAAAAAAAAGTTTGGCACCTTTTTGGTACCCCATCTTGGTGCACATACCCCCCCACTTTAGCAAGAGTATGGACTTAATACAAACTCTTGGTAAAGGAGATCATGAAGAAAAGATAATCTTATTGAATCAAAAGGGACAAAGGAATCCTCTAATGACATGTAACTAATTGAATGTTTGAAGATGTTAAGTTGATCACCAAAATACAGAAAGATAATGCAAGACATTAAATCAATTAATGAATTGTATTGTCATTGATGTCAACTTGATATAATTTAATCAGTTATAATCAAAGTGTCAAAGACTTTAGAGAATTAAAGAGATAAATATTATGCTTTCAATAATGCATAAAAGACAAACATTCACTATGTGACTTCAAACACCGATGGACAGTGGAACCCGACGGATGGAGATCACCGAAAGTTAAGTCACAGTGTTTCCCGAGCAAGAACACTGATGAGAATTACTGACAAGCAGAATTAAAAGCATAACCAATGGCCAGAAACATAGTGTAAACCGACGAAGAAGCCCGAGGAGAACTGGAGTGTTGACCGAAGCTATCAAAGAGTTAAATATTGAAATAAACTTGAGTTTAGAAATGAAAAAATATCTAGCTAGCAGAGCTAAATATAGACTTAACTGGTAGTTATCTTTTTTTTCATAAAAAAGATAAAGCTAGAGATAAGTAATGGATCTAAAGCTATTTTGTACAGTTGGCATGAAGATCTCTACAACACAAATCAGGAGTTTTGATTTAAATCTAATTGGCTAGAATTGTGGATCACACCAAGATCAAGAAAATCAGGAACCTAATAATGGTGATATCATGTCTATAAAGATAACTCAATTCATTATGAATTGTTGTGGGTGAATGAATGAAAAGAGGATGCTAAAGAGAAACTAATGAAGAGTAACTTCATACAGTCCCTATCAATCAAGCTGAGGAAAGAGCTAAAGTTTTTTGCAGAAATGGAGCAATAGAGCACAGCATCATGGAGCAGAATCATAGTGGAGCAAAGGTATAAACTGAGATATATTGATCAGAATAGTTTTATGAGCTTACAATAGATCTGAAAATCTGCAAGTATAAGTTTTATGTGAATAGATCATACTATTTTAGTTTAACCATTGATGCAAAAAGTCTCTTAAACGAGTGGGATTTAAAGATCCTTTCTATATTGAGATACATCCCAAGGAGTATCAAAAAGTTTGATCATGAAGATAACATGAGATGCCAGATACCTATTGATAGGCCAAGTGAGTGTTTGATCAAGGATGGTAGCATAGAGATGCCCGATATCAAGTGACATACTAAACTTTTAAATCCTCTAACAAGGTCACACCTAACAGTGTGTTTGTAACCTTTAATAGGGTTGGATCTTCAGCGAGCTCAGTTCAGAAGAGTGAAAATTTTGGGTTACCATTCCGAAGTGGGTTTTTCCCTTAACAGGGTTTCCATGTTAAAAATCCATGTGTCAATGTGTTTATGAGTCATTACTTTAGTGTTTTGCATTACACATAGCTTAACTGGATTGATCGGTATACTCTAGATAATTTGTTGTCTTTCGGTAAATTAACAAGTTGTTATTCGGTAAACATATAGTATAAGGTTTAACAAAGCATTTCGAGCAGTAGTAATTTGATAATAGTATTTGGAGGCATTCATCTTATAGGATTGAAGATAACTAGAGGCTTAATATTGTGGTACCAAGTTTTTGGGTTGATTATTAGAATATTTTTGAGGCCACTGATTCACCCCCCCCCCTCTCAGTTATTACTAAAAATTGGTATCATAGCTTGTGTGCTTAGAAAGGGAGTTTAAAAGCTCAAGAAAAAGATCACAAGATGAACAGATGAGATGTGCCCAAGTTGAATAAAGACAACTTTGCATCATGAAAAAGTAGAATAAGACTTCACCTATCAGGTATTGGTCATGATGTTACTCAATACCTTGATACTGAATATGTGTTTCCTACAGGACCTCATACTCTTGAGCAATTAAGATAAAATCATGAGCATAATTGCATGATGATAGAACTTACCTCATCACCCTCTGATGCTGAGTTTGAAGATGTCAAAACCTGCACCTCTGCAAAGAAAATATGGGATAAGTTGAAGCTAGTATACATGGAGGAGATGCAAATGTACTAAGAGCCAATGCAAAAATCCTAAGAGGGAGGTTTGATGACCTAAGGATGAAAGAAGGAGAGAACATCACTCAATATAGCTGCAGAATCAAAGAGGTAGTCAATGTTATCCATGGAGTTGGAGGTGTGCTTGAAGAAGAGACAGTGGTAAGTAAAATCTTAAGAACCTTACTGCCTGTATATGCTATTAGAGTTTCTGCTATTCAAGAAATGAGAGAAATTGCAAACAATATAGTTACTCTAGATAGTCTGATTGGTAGACTGATTTCATTTCAGATGAATAACTTTGATAATAGTGTCTTACCATCTATAGAATCTGCATTCAAATCTTCATTGAAAATAAGCAATTCAAGTCATAGACATGATATTACAAATGATAGTGAAAGAGATAATGAGGAGCAAGGACTTGATGAGATTGAAGCACTAATGGAAAGAAGATTGTAGACAGGCAAAGGTAAATACAAAGGTAAATTACCACTTGTATGTTTTAATTGTAAAGAGGTTGGACACTTTGCTGCAACATGTCAAAATAGAAGAAAAGATAACAGAGGAAATGACAGACCATATGAGAAGAATTTTGATAGAGGTGAATAGAGATTACCAAAGAAACCAACAATCAGATAAGAGAGATACTCGAGACTACAAGGACAAAGGGAAGAAATCTTGTTTCACCTAGCTGAGAACAAAGCTGATGACACTGACACCAAATTAGAAGAAGATGTCGAGATGGTATTTTTAGCCATGAAGGATGATCCAGATGAAGATAAAGAAAGGTATGTAGAAACTGCACTCATATCTAAAGTTAGTAAAAATGATGTCTAGATCATAGATAGTGGCTACACTCACCATATGACCGGTGACAAACAAAAGTTTGAGACTTTTGAATACTATAATGGTAGTTCAGTGAGAATGGGAAATGTTACACCTTTTCCAATCGAAGGTAAAGGGACTATAATGTTGAATAACCTGATAAAATGTGAAAATGCTTACTGGATAAAAGGAATGAATTATAATCTATTAAGTGTTTCACAACTGAACAATTTAGGTCACAAAGTAGCATTTAAAAATAAGAAGGCAAAGATCTTCAATGCATCAGGAAGGTTAATTGGCATCGGTGAGTAGACAAAAGGTAACCTTTTCTATCTTGATGACACTAACACCACTTGTTTGATGGATAGAAACGAAGACATATGGTTGTGGCACAAAATTTTGTGTCATGTGAAATTTGACAACATGATAAAGATAAGCAACAAAAGGAATGTTAGAGGCTTACCGAGCATGACTAAGCCCAAGCATATCATGTGCAAGAATTGTAAAAAAGGTAAGATAACAAAGTCTAGCTTCAAGAGTAAAGCCCATACATCTAATGAAATTATAGAATCAGTCCATACAGATCTATGTGGACCCATGAGGACAAAGAGTTACTATGGAGATAGGTATTTCATTATCTTTGTTGATGATTATTCTAGAATGATGAGAGTCATGTTCTTAAAAGATAAATCTGAAGCATTTAAGATGTTTAAATGGTACAAAGTAATGGTAGAAAAACAAAGTGAAAATAAATTGAAATGCTTAAGGTTAGATAGAGAAGGAGAATTCACTAACTATTGCAATGAGCATGGAATTAAAAGACATGTTTCTGCAATGAGAACACCATAGAAAAATTGAATTGCTAAAAGGAGAAACAAATCAATTGTTGACTATGTAAGAACATTGGTGATTGAGAAAAGCATCACTCAAACTTTCTAGAGGGAAGCTGTCAATACTGTTGTCTACACATTAAACAAAGTACAATTGAAAAAGGACACAAAGAAGACACCCTATGAGCTTTGGTATGGTCATACACCCAATGTAAGTTACTTCATATTCTTTGGTAGTTAATGTTATATCTTGAAGGATGATAGAAATGGAAAACTTGACTCCAAAAGTGAAGAAGGTGTCTTTCTAGGGTACTCAACCAAAATCAAGGCCTATAAGTGTCTTAACAAGTCATCTAACAAAATCATTGAAAGTGCAAATGTAAAAATAGATGAAATTGCAGAAAAGAATGATAAGGAAAGTAGAAAAGAACCTGAGGACTACAATAGGTTTGTTTATATAGAACCTAACACTCTACCCAAGAAATAGTGTGTCACTCCTGAGCATCAGAATATTGCACCTGAGCATCATGCTGCAATTACCAAAAATTGGGATAATCCTCAAGATGATTTTCTGAACAATAGAGATGAGAATGAAGGTCAAGAAGATGATCAGAATGATGAACATAGATCTTAACCAAAATTTGCCAAATATGTCAGATGACATCATCCACGGAATCAAATCATAGGAGACAAGAAGGCTGGAACAAGAACCAAAAGTAAGTCACTAAACACCAGATGTCTACTTTGTCATTTTGAGCCTAAATCTGTTAACACTACACTTGAGAATGAAGAATAGGTCAGTGCAATAAATGAAGAAATAGAATAGATTGAGAAGAATAATACATGGACACTAGTACCGAGACCAGATGACAAGAAAATCATCGGTACCATATGGATATTCAGAAACAAGCTGAATGAGAATGGAGAAGTCACTAGAAACAAAGCAAGGTTAGTATGCAAGAGATATGCACAAGAAGAAGGTATTGATTATGGAGAAACCTTTTCACCCATTGCTAGAATAGAAGGAGTTAGAGTCTTACTTTCTTATGTTGCATATAAAGGATTCAAGGTATACCAGATGGATGTCAAATCTGCATTCCTTAATGGAATACTGGAAGAAGAGGTATACATTGAACAACCATAAGGGTTTGTTGATTCAGACAAGAGAAACATGGTATGTAGACTACATAAAGCCTTGTATGGATTGAAACAAGCATCGGGATCCTGGTATGAAAGACTTCACTCATATCTCAATAGCATAAAATTTGCTTGAACAAGTGAAAATAACAATCTGTACTTAAAAGAAGATACCAATGATAATATTTTGATTGCTGAAATTTTTTTTAATGATATCATTTTTGGGGGAAATGAAATGTTATGCAAATCCTTTGCTAATGAAATGAGCAAAGAGTTTGAAATGTCTATGTTTGGAGAGATCAAATTATTTCTTGGTCTACAAATTCTTCAACAACATGTAGGCATATATATCACTCAGTCCAAATATATCAAGGAAGTGCTGAAAATATTTAAGATGGAAGATTCCAAATGAGTTGGAACACCTATGGCTACTAGATGTAAGTTGACCAAAGAAGACAAATCAAATGAGGTAAATCATACCTTATATAGATCAATTATTGGAAAACTAATGTATGTTGTTCACACTAGACCAGATATAGCACATGCAGTTGGCATAGTTGCAAGACTCTCTGCTAATCTCAAAGAATCACATATGATTGTTGTCAAGAGAATTCTGAGATATTTGAAGAACACTGAGGACTATGGCTTATGGTATAAAAGAGAAGGAAAATTTGAGCTACAAGTCTATACAGATGCTGATTGGGTTGGAAAGATTGATGACCAAAAGAGCACAACAGGAGGAGCATTCTTCATGGGTGACAGACTTGTCACATGGATCAGCAAGAAACAAGGATGCATCTCATAGTCTACTATAGAAGAAAAATATGTTGTTGCTGCTGTAAATTTCTCCAATATTGCATGGATCAAAAAATTACTAGATGGTATGCATATGAAGATTCTTTAACTAGTAATTATATATTGTGATAATACAAGTGCAATAAAAATCTCTAAGAATCTAGTCATGCATGCTAAGACTAAGCATATTGCTATCAAGTATCACTATCTTAGAGAATAAGTGCAAGCAAAGGAAGTGACACTAGAATATGTTCAATCAAAGGAATAAATAGCTTATATATTCACCAAGCAATTACCAAAGGATACATTTGAGTACTTGAGATAGATACTAGGGGTCCAACCCTTGTTTATCAGTCAGTAAGATGACTAGGAGGTTGCATCAGCCTACACACAATGAAAGATCACTCATGTTGATGCACAACCAAGATGAACAACAACAGATACATCTATACACAACAAGGTATAAGTATCCATCAAACACCAGTGACATTGTAATGTTGATGGATAGTAAAATTCAAGGAATATATAATGTAAAGGAATGGAACATGATATAGACAATTTTTTTTTAGCATTGTTGTCAAAGGGAGAGATGATCTCATTATCATATAAAGGGAGAGATTATCTCATTATCATCAGAGAGAGAGATTTGGGAGAGATTATCTAGGGAGACATTATCTCATTGAATCATAATGAAGAGATTATCTCATTGATTAGAAAAGATTATATCATTATCCATAAAGAGAAGTTCCTAAGAATCAGAAGGAAGAGTTAATCAATATTCTAAGGGAGAAAAATTGATTACATATGAAATGTCCATATAAGGGAGAGAAGTAACAGAGAGAGAGAGAGAGTTCAGACAAAGAGAAATATTGTTGTCAAAGGAAAAAGAGATTATCAAGAAGAGGAATAGTCAAGGTAGAACACATATCAGAACAGAGATATAAGATGATACATCTATCTAGTGAAGGGATTGAAGATTGAAGACAACTACTCTGCATGAAACAAATCAAATCTATTTGTGAGCTTATCGAGAGGAAAACATTTGTAATATTGTTGACAAGTTGACTTCCTGAGGATGCATGACTCATTTTTTATTTTCATCATGGCAACAAAGTCATGTTTAGTTTCTGTCATGAAAGACAAAATGACTATGTATGGAAAATATGGCAGACAGAGATATTCAGCGATCAACACATTAATGCACATGTAAAAGATCAATTGAGCTTATGCGTGTTCAGATATATATTGTATGACATGTGTACATGCTACATCTAGACATGCATAGTATGGAACAATAGTACAGAGAAGTTATAGGCAGATCAGTAGACCAGCAGTCTAGAAGACAGAGCATGGAAGCCGACTAGTGTTTTGATGAGCATGAATTATTTTGTAATGTAATGGCTAAGAACCTTTGGTTATATGTTTGTAATGATGTAATTAACATTGTAGTAAAAACACTTAAGCTGACTTGTTTGGAAGCATTGTGTATTTTGTTTTAGGGCCAACTAGAGTCTTGTTTTGGGTCGCGCCTATTCAGATATGAACATATAAGTATGTAATTTAAAGTTATGTTACAAGTGTCAATTATTATGTAAGAGGAAGATACAGAAGAGCATTTTAATGAATTAATTATATGATATAGCTCTTTAAGAGAGTAAGAGCATCATACACGGAACTGATCAGACAATAGTGTCATTACAGTAGTTCACTTTTGATATAGTATATATCAACTTTCAGAAGGTTGTAGCCTTCATCCTATTGGCAAGTGAGCCTAGGAAGTGAGCCATATACCTTTAACAGGGTTTTGTAAAAGAATCCTAATAGGGTCAGACCTTTAACTAGGTCATTGTACTCATATTGTAAAGACTACTTCTAACAGGGCAAAGGAACTTTAACAGGTTCATTATACCTAGTACAATATTTTTGGGTACTAATCCCACCGGGGTTTTACTCTGATCAAGGTTTCCCCTGTAATCATATCATGTGTTATGAGTTCTTATGTTAAGCTTCATTCTATGTATGTTTGATTTATGTTTAAGTTGCTGAAAAGTAATTGATAGAAAAACACTGATTCACCNCACTGATTCCCCCCCCCCCCCCCCTCTCACTGTTTCCAATAATTGGTATCAGAGCTCTAGTCCTTAGCAAATAATTTTAACCAATTGAGGAGATCATGGACTCAGCAGAAGAAAAACATTTGAAAAATAATCTTGAAGCAGCTCTTGAAGATCTTGATAGATCTGAAAAAGAAAATGAAAAAATTAGATTGAAAGTTGATGGATCACAAATGCTTATCAAGAAATTAAGAAAAGATTTGAAAGATTGTTCTACAAGTGATTTAGGGAAAATGATCAAAAATATCAATGAAGATAATAGGTCTCTGAAAGATACAGTTGAAAATCTAGATGAAGAGCTCATAGACAGCCAAATTGCTATTGAAGAAAAGATCAAAGAAACCAAACAACTAGATGATGAGCTCTTGAAAGAAAACATGAAAGTCCTAGAATTGGAAAACATAAAGAAGATGTTGGAATCTGAATTAACAAAAGAAAAGGACAAGATTGATAAACTCCACACAAGTTTTGATTCACTTCAATTTCAGCTTAATACACAAAAGTAAAAAGGTGACACTACTAGTCTTGGATACAATGTAGCACAAATTGAAATCAACTCATTGCAAGAAAGAAAGAAAGAAAGATCATGAAGCATCTTTAGAGGCAAAGAAAGTTGAAAGTGTTATAGAGATTAAAACAAATCCACCTAAAGGGGAAATCAAGCAAGTTAACAGAACTTGTTATGCATATAACAAACATGGTCATTTGGAAAGAGATTGCAAAGAGGTAAGACCTTTCAATGGTTACTGTTTCTCCTATAATAAGTTTCGTCACAGGGCTATACATTGCAGAACAAATCAAAGAAATTAGTCACAACAGAATCAAAGAAGAATGAATCAAAACAATCTAAGAAATCAACCTCAAAGAAATTTGTAGAACACCACATGTCAAATATGTAACTACAATGGACACATAGCAAAGTAGTGCAGCATGATGAACAAAAGCATCAGAACTCCTATCATTTGTCACACATGTGGAAAGGCTAGACACATCTCAAGGTTTTGTAGATCCAAAACTCAAAACCAAGAGGATCCTAAGAAATCACTATTTGAAGAAGAAGGATAAGTCAAGTTTGTTCAATCAAAAGAATATTCAAGAAAAATTTGGGTCAAAGTAAAGAAGGACAATAATGTTGTCAAAGTGGTTGATGCATCCACAGTGGACGCACCCTCTACTTCTGCTTGAATAGACCTTCTTGGTCTTAGGGGGAGCTATTCTAGCTCAGGACCCCTGCACGGTTGGTATACTCACCTCTGAGTATGTGCCTATGGATTCATGGTTATAAGCACATAATATTGTAGTATGCATACATGCATTGTCTCAAATGCATCAGGATCAAAGTTGTAAAATCTCTGAGTAATTTGCGTATGGTTGCAAACATTAAATGTGGTATATTTTATAAAAGAAAGTAAGTGTTCAATCTTCTTCACACTTGCATTCGAGATCATAGAATTTGGAGAGAACTAGAGCACTAGGAATCAAAGCACAAAAGCATAACAGATTTGGCAGTTAAGTGGATGGATAAGGAGTTTTGAATGGAACCCTAGCAGTAGCGTCGTTTCAAAATTTCATGAAAACCTACTTAAGCAAGTTCCAAGTAAGTATGGCGACTCTATTAGTATTTGATATTGCAGAGAGGAAGAGATTTGTATTCAAGAAACATCCATTCAAATCCATACTGGATGATGTGGAAGGAGCTTTCTCCAAAACCCCGCTAGGTGTTGTTCACGTAGAAGATATCCGCTCATATATTTACTATAAGAAGGAAACAGTAGGAGATATCAGCATAGCCACTCATATGGGATCTACGATGAAACCTGATTACACATTCAAGGATGAGTTCACAAACTTGATTGATAACCCTATTTTTGAATACTCGTATGCGCATGAGTTTGATGAGCCAGAATGGGTGAAAATTTTGCTAAGCAAAATACATGATGATCTTTATTGGATTGGTGAGGTCCCTGTGTGCATCACTATAGACCTAATCCATGAATAAACTAAACTTCCCAAGATTGGACCAGGTTTTCCTACTGGCAAGGATGTCAAGAATAAAATTGAACAAGTTTGCCTATCTAGAAGTGACAAGCGTAGAATGACAGTTGACCCTATCAAAGAAGATGACATAAAACTTCTAACTATGATACTTGGGTATAATTTTCAGCAAGCAAGTAGGTTAAACAGTGTCTCCGCAGCAACAATCCTAGCAGCTATCAGAATGGTGAAGGATAACACTCAATACAACCTATGTGAGATCTTGCACGGTCAATTGATTGACAACATTCGAATCATCAAGCATGACAGGATCAAGACATTCAGGTTCAGATCTTTGATCATCTATTTGTACTTCCATATTGTTGGAAAGGTTGTAAACCTTTACCTAGATAGGAGAAAACCCACAATGTCTTAGATTTCTCTTAAGGCCACTTTAGAGAGCAGTGCAGGGGATGCCATGGATATGGATATTAAGACATTTAGGATCAAAATATAGAATAGGTTCATATTATCTAAGAAGATAGTTGACAAATATAAGGATACCATATGTTTCATGGTAGAAACAGATTGCACTTGCATGGAGGCAGTTGAACCTAGAACCAAATGGATTCATCCTCTTGGTTATGAAGTGGAAGAACATGTGTTAGAAGGATATGCACAAGTTATATTGTCTATGCCCAAAGATCCAAATGAGCCTAGGTGGATCACTTACAAAGAGAAGACCAATGAAGTAGACATTATCTTACATAGTGTTGATAATAAAAGGAAAGCATCCAAAATTACATCTAACATACTAAAAGTTCATGGAGTCACTCAAGAAGATCTTGACAAAGCTAGAGATGCCAAGATAGAAAAATAACTTGAGAAGGTTGAACGATCCAGAAGAAGAAGAAATTAGAGAGAACCTCTGTGCCCTCTACCACCATTGACTTAGACTCATCTCCACTTTCTACACCAAGAAAGAAGACTAGAGGAAGAAAATAGGCGCCCACAAATCACCCATCCTCAAGGAACACTTGGAGAAAAGAAAAGAATGCTAAGCTCCTCCTGAGGTAGGATTTAGACCTAGTCTAAATGTTTTGAAGAATAGGATTGTAAATGAAGGGAGATTAGATACACTTTCTAAAGTCTATGAAAAGTATCAAGAAATAGATAAGACTGAGATACATTCTATGATAATATCTCATATGATCAAGTTTAAGAAGATAGTTCTTGAACTCAAGACAGTGATACCGGATCGGTTATGGAACATATTGGAGATCATGAAAATACATGCAATAGAGGAAGAAATGAAGATTAGAGAAGAAACATTGGATACTCTTCTCCCTGTATGCTCGCATGATGAGAAGGCTATATTATTAGATCTGGTGAAGCCTCATCTCAGAACCAAGACAAGCACTTTACAGATTATGAACAAAGAGTATGAACAGAAAGGTAAAGAGACTGAAAAGGAATTTTCACAAGTGTTTATGGATAGGCACATGTATCCACTAATGACACCTACTACAAAGGAAACTCCAACTCCTCCTAAACAGGTTACAAAACTAGTGATTCAGAAAGCACCTACAATAGGTCCACATATTTCAGTGCCCATAGTGATAATAACTTCTGATAGAGATAAAGAATTAGAAGATACTATAGTAGTTGATAATATCAAGATATCCATGACAGCATCTAAAAAAGATATGGACAAAGTTGATAAAGCATTTGTAAGCACTGAAGAAATGTGCGCTGATGATACATCTGCACAACAAGATGAATTTCCCACCAATGATCCAATTGACATAAATGAAGGAAAATATACTCAAGGTGATGAGACACCAATAAAAGAGACACCAGTAAAGATTGAATGTATGGATACCAGTCAGAATACTATATTCTCACCATCCACTCAACCATCTACCTCATTGTTGTCAAGGTTAACTCCTGATTCATCAAGTCTGGATGCATGGGGAGAAGAAGACCTAATCAAGATCAGTGTTCTTTCTATGGAAAAAGAAAAGGAGAAACAAGTGATGAGGAACCCTCACTTTTTAGAATCAGTGAACATATTGAATGACTTTGTGCCTGCTGACAAGAAAATAGCCAAAGTTCAATCTGTTGAAGATGTGGACTGCATCTTAAAAAACTTCAAAACACATTTTACAAATCTAGTAGATTCAGCTACTAAGATTGCAGAAGATGAATACAAAAAGAAGAGACTGAATGATTTGGTAAAGAAATTTACCTTAGACTTGAACTCCTTAAAGATTGGGCAATCCATACTAAAAGAAATGCTAGCTAAGGGAAAGAAAGTTATAGATAACTACATGGACAGAGTGAAGTTCACCTCTGAGCACATTAAAAATATAGAAGAGGCAGAGATAATGGTGGATAGCATCAAAAAATCAGTTGAGACTTCCATGCAAGACATGAACATATGCAATAATGTCTATCAAGGATAGTTGGACAAGATTGAGAAGGCTAACTTGGAAATCAGAAAGATAAGAGTCTGACAAACTCAGTTGAGAAATGGACTTGTGCCATCTCTAGCAGTCCTAAATAAGAACATCAAATAGATTGATGCCACCATTGCAACATATGATCAAGGTCCATGAATGGATCTGATGAAAATTGAGAAAATGACTTATGCCCTATGCGCGCATCTTCAGATAGTAGATGTAATGAAAGTATTTTGGCAGAAAGAGATCCAATCTCTTCAAATTGTGTACCCTAAAGTTTACATGGATTAAGTATGTAGAAGAATTACAAGTTTTTGTACACCTTTGTCATTAATTTCAAAGGGGGAGTGTATAGTCAGAAAATGGAAGCACTTCCATAGGAGACTGGTTTAGCCTTCCGAGTGAGTGGTTTGGGGTCATGAAAAGTGCCTCTAAATGGGTTCCTAATCTTGACATGGCTTCCCCCCTGACTTTCCTTTCTAACCTCCATTTCTTGACCTAAATTCTACATTCTGGGTCTCTGACCTGTGATCCTGGGATCTGAGGACAGGGTTGGCCTCCTAGCACAGGGTTGACATCAGCCTTTTCCTAGGATAGGGTTTACCTTGGCCCTATCCTAGGATAGGGCCGACCTCGACCCTATCCCAGGGTCCAAATCCTGGGAACTTTTGGTTTTCGGGATGTCGGTCTTCACAAAAAGTTTATTCCCTCTTCCGGGTCGGCTGTTTTAGGTTCCAAATTGGTTGATTCCTAAATTATATTTAATATAGATCCTCTCCTAGGGGTAAAGGATTAAATGATGATTTAATTATCCTATGTAGGGCTCCTTAGAAGATTGTGCCCTAATTTCATATAAAAGGGAGCCTTCTCCTCTCATTTTCTCTGACCATGATCAAGCAATTGAAGTCTTCTAATCAAGCATCAAGCACCTTATGAAGTGAATTCCAAGAAAGAAATTGAGAAATATTTGAAGAAAGCATCCATCATTCTCAAGTATCCATTTGCATGAAGGAGATCCATTGGAGGCCATTGAAGGATTCAGGCAAAAAAAGTGCCCTTTTGGTGATCTCTCCATCCATCTTCTTCCAAAGCCCTTGTCAAGTTCAAGAATCCATTCAAGACTTGGTGTTGGAGATCTACAAGTAAGAGATTGAAGATATCCTTCCATTCTACATTTCATGTTTTGAACCATACTTGTGGATCCACGGATTCAAATCTGCCACAAGGACATTACAAGCAAGGTGAATTTGAGTTTTGCTTTGTTATTCTTTATGCAATCTTCAATTACATATATTAAGGTTAATTCCAAAAATGGGGTTTGACCAAGGAAAACCCCTTTCCCCCAACAAAAAAACATTTTTCTTGTAGGTACAGGTTCAGGATTGTAGATCCGAGGCTAGATCTGGATACCTTTTTCAGATTTCTTTTGAACTGTGCGAACAGGGACACTTTCGGAGTTGAGCAGATCGAGTTGGCAAAAGTGGTATAGGGTTGACCGTTTTCATAAGATGAAATCATAATGGAAAAATATTTCTGGGTTTTTTCCATCTCTATGTTCTGGTTCGGTAGCAATTGTTAGCATCTCCAGAAATAGTCTATAGATCTCAGAAAATAGCAATCTTTGATCTGCAATTTTGTAAGGTTGGTACTTTCTCCTATTCTTTTCAATTACTATCATTAATCATATTAATAAATTAATTTGCAGAATTTAAGATCCCCTTTCTTGGTCTTTTTCCAAATAGTGGATTCATTTGTGTATTAACCCTTTGGGGTTGATCAAAATTGGATCTCCTATTTGTGTATTTGAGGGTGAAAGAAAGGAGCATCTTATCTTCCCTTAATCACAATCACAATTG
>MU224270.1:1399516-1413822 GCA_018584345.1 Thuja plicata
AAGTATATGTATATATCAATAAGATGTTATGATATATAGTCATTTTTTGTGTTAAGTCATTTTGAGAAACTTGGCCACATTCCTTTGTTGCCATAAATGAAAAAGGGGGAGATTGTTGGAAAGTTGAATTCTTGAGGATGCATGACTCATTTTGTGTTGTCATCATGGCAACAAAGTCATTTTTAGTTTCTGTCATGAAAGACAAAATGACTAAGTATGGAAAATAGGGCAGACAGAGATATTCAGCGATCAACACATCAGCGCACATGCAAGAGATCAATTGAGCTTATGTGCATTCAAATATATATTTTATGACATGTGTACATGCTACATCCAGACATGCATAGTATGGAAAAATAGTACAGAGAAGCTATAGGCAGATCAGTAGACTAGCAGTCCAAAAGATAGAGCATGGAAGCCGACTAGTGTTTTGATCAACGTGAATTATTTTGTAATGTAATGGCTAAGCGCCTTTGGTTATATGTTTGTAATGATGTAATTAACATTGTATTAAACACACTTAAGCTGACTTGTTTGGAAGCATTGTGTATTTTGTTTTAGGGCCGACTAGAGTCTTGTTTTGGGTCGCGCCTATTCAGATATGAACATATAAGTATGTAATGTAAAGTTATGTTACAAGTGTCGATTATTATGTAAGAGGAAGATATAGAAGAGTAGTATAATGAAGTCATTATATGATATAGCTATTTAAGAGAGTAAGAGAATTCCTACATACATGGAACTGATCAGACAACAGTGTCATCATAGCAGTTCACTTTTGATATAGCGTATATCAACTTTCAGAAGGTTGTAGCCTTCATCCTATTGGGAAGTGAGCCTAGGAAGTGAGCCATATACCTTTAAAAAGGTTTTGTAAAAGACTCCTAACAGGGTCAAACCTTTAACCAGGTCATTGTACTCATATTGTAAAGACTGCTTCTAACAGGGAAAAGGAACTTTAACAGGTTCATTATACCTAGTACAATATTTGTGGGTACTAATTCCCACCGGGGTTTTACTCTGATCAAGGTTTCCCCGTAATCATATCATGTGTTATGAGTTCTTATGTTAAGCTTCATTTTATGTATGTTTGATTTATGTTTAAGTTGCTAAAAAGTAATTAATAGACAAACACTGATTCACCCCCCCTCTCAGTGTTTCCAACAAGTTATAATAGGAAATCTTGATGAAACTATTATATTTCATATTATATTAGTAATAGTATAGTATAATAGTATAGTATGTTGCCATAAATTCCAAAGGGAGAGATTGATGACATGTAACTAATTGAATGTTTGAAGATGTTAAGTTGATCGGTGAAATGCAGAAAGATAATGCAAGACATTAAATCAGTTAATGGATTGTATTATCATTGATGTCAACTTGATATAATCTAATCAGTTATAATTAAAGTGTCAAAGACTTCAAAGAATCAAAGAGATAAAGATTATTCTTTCAGTAATGCATAAAAGACAAGCATTCACTATGTGACTGCAAACGCCGATGGATAGTGGAACCCGATGGACAAAGATCACCAAAAGTTAAGTCACAGTGTTGCCCAAGCAAGAACACCAACTTGCATTAACGATGAGTAGAATTTCAAGCATAATCGACAACCAGAAACATAGTGTAAACCGACGGAGAAGTTTGAGGAGAATTGTAGTGTTGACCGAAGCTATCAAAGAGTTTAAAAGTGAAATAAAATTGAGTTCAGAAATGACAAATTATCTAGCTGGCAGAGCTAAATATAGAATTAACTGGTAGTTATCTTTGTTTTCATCGACAAGATAAAGCTAGAGATAAGTAATGGATTTAAATCTGTTTTGTACAGTTGACATGAATATTTCTATGAGACAAATTAGGAGTTTTTCTTTAAATCTAATTGTCTATAATTGTTGATCATGCCAAGATCAAGAAAATCAAGAAACTAACAACGGTGATATCATGTCTATAAAGAGACAACTCAATTCATTATGAATTGTGGTGGGTGAATGAATGAAAAGAGGATGCTAAAGAGAAACTGATGAAGAGAAACTTCATACAGTCTTGATCAATCAAGAAAGGAAAGAGATAAAGTTTTCTGCAGACACCGAGGAATAGAGCACAGCACCACCGGGCATAATCATAGTAGAGAAAAGGTATAAACCAAGATATATTGATCAGAATAGTTTTATGAGCTTACAATAGATCTAAAAATCTGCAAGTATAAGTTGTATGTGAACAAATCATATTGTTTTAGTTTAACCATTGATTTAGAAAGTCTCTTACCCGAGTGGGATTTAAAGCTCCTTTCTATATTGAGATACATCCCAAGGAGTATCAAAAAGTTTGATCATGAAGATATCATGAGATGCCAGATACTTATAGACAGGCCAAGTGAGTGTTTGATCAAGGATGGTAGCATAAAGATGTCCGATATCAAGTGACATACTAAACTTATAAATCCTCTAACAAGGTCACACCTAGCAGTGTGTTTGTAACCTTTAAGAGGGTTGGCTCTACATCGAGCTCGCTTCAGAAGAGTGAAAATTTTGGGTTACCAGTCACAAGTGGTTTTTTCTTTATCAGGGTTTCTATGTTAAAAATCCATGTGTCAATGTGTTTATGAGTCATTACTTTAGTGTTTTGCATTACACATAGATTAACTGGTGTATAGTCAAAAAATGGAAGCACTTCCATTGTAGATTGGTTTAGCCTTTCAAGTAAGTGGTTTGGGGTCATGTCAAGTGTCTTGAATGGTTTCCTGACTTGAATCTAGATTTTTCCCCCTATTCTACCCTGTTTCCACATTTTTGCAGCTAATTTTTGACACTCTAGACTGAAAATCTAGGATTTTGACCTCGGGGTCAAGGTCGGCATTTTTGGGTCAAAGGTCAACCTCAACCTTGACCTAGGTCAAGGTTGACCTTTACCTTGACCTAGGTCAGAATCACCCTTTTTCTGACCTAGGGTTCAAATTCCAGAATTTCAGGTTTTCCAAATGTCGGGTTTTGGAAAGAGTAAATTCCTTCTTCCGGGTCGATTGTTTCGGTCTTCAGAATAAAAAAATATTAAATTATATTTAATATAGGTCCTCTTCTAGGGGTATGGGTCCAATTGGAATTTAATTCTCCTATGTAGGCCTCTCTAGAAGATTGTTCCCTAGTTTCATATAAAAGGAAGCTTTCTCCTCTCATTTTCTGTAACCATGATCATCAAGCAATATTGCAATAATTCAAAGACTTGAAGAGTAAGATCCAAAGGTGAAGAAGAAATATTTGAAGCAAGCCAAGTAGCCATTGAATAATTCATCCATTCTCAAGTACTCATTTTCATCAAGGAGATCCATTGGTTGCCATTGAAGGATTCAGGCTCCATGGAGCCCTCTTGTTGAAGATTTCTCCATCTACAATCCTCCAAGCCTCTTCCTATTAAAAACCCCATTCAAGATTGGTGTTGAAGATCTACAAGCAATTGATTGAAGACATCCTACATTCTACATTCTGCATCCTTTTTGGTGCATACATACCTGTGGATTCACGGATTCAAATCCGCCACAAGGACTGCTACAAGCAAGGGGAATTTGTTCATTTACTTTGTTTTACTTATGCTATTTCAATTATACTTTGAGGTTAATTCCAAAACTAGGGTTTGACTAAGGCAAACCCCTCCCCCTCAACAAATAAAAACCTTTTTTCTTGTAGGTATAGGTTCGGAACAGTAGATCAGAGTGCAGATTCGGATACCCTTTTTGGAAAAATTTCAGTATCTGAAAATAGAATTTCAATCTGAGACTTTTTAGGTTGATTCTTCCCTAGTTCAGAATCATAAATTTTGGGTCAATGGTGACATTGACTTGAGGGTAAAAATTGAAACTATGTCAGAACAGAAAAATATTTATGGGTTTTGTTCATCTTTGCATTTCTATTCCAGATCCAATCTTAAATTTTCCATATACTGAGTGTAGACCCCCAAAAACAACATTCTTCAATTCTGCAACACTTCAAGATTAGTACTTTTTTCCTATTCATTTCCATTAAAGTTCTTAATCTATCTAAACCCATGAAACATTGAAATCTATAAACGGGTATTTAAGATCTTCCTCTTTGCTCTTATTTCCAAATGATTGATTCATTTATGCATTGATCCTTCCTTTGCGGTTTATGAATTTGGATCCTTCATTTGTGTATTTGAGGATAAAAAGAAGGGCATGGTATTTACCCCACTTAATATATTAAATGTTACATTTTCATACATGTTACATTTTAGATGTTACATTTTGGTGAACCCGCGATAGAGAACTCTTTCTTTTTGGTGTTAGATTTGCATCTTGTGTTAGATCTTACATGCATTTCATAGTATATTTCTTTTATCCTCTTGCATTTATATGTCAAAAATTAAAAATCACAACATTTCTTTAAAACAATACAAAAACATTTACATTTTTCAAGCTTATAGATTTCATTTGAATGCATTTGGATATACTTTCTATGCATTTCTTTATTTTTTATCATGTTCCACAAGTTGTTTAAAAAAAATTCCAAACATTTTACAATGTGCCTTATTGATAGGGGTGATAATCCTCCTATTTGGGATGAACCTTTGAATTTTGATAGTGATTACTCTCTTCCTCATGAAGCCATTGTGGATGATTTTATCTTTCTGGATGAACCCTTGGATAAAGACATTGATGTATCCCCTCCTTGTGAAGATTCTTTGATACAAGAGGGTGCTTTATTAATGGATGACATATTCATACATGATGGTGACTCTTTTTCTAAAATACACTCCGCTTATGCAGACATTTTAGAGAAAGAAGAAAACATTATATATTCTTTACCTCCATTTAGGATTCCTTCTAGTGATGAGGCATTAGAGGAGAATGATATAAATTCCCTTCATGCTCTCCCTTTTAGTGATGATCTTGTGGAGAATCAAGATCCTACCACATCTCCTCCTAGGATGTATTCTTTTCTTCCTTCTTGTGAATCTATTTGTAGTGTTGAGACAACTAAAATGGTTTATCCAAAACCCTTGTTGGCTATCAAAGGTTTTCCTCGTATTACTACCAAAGGTACACATATGAAATCTTTAGAGTCTTTCAATGATCAAGATTTGATAGTTCACACCTATCATACAAGGAATAACCCTCAACCTAATCTAGTGGTTCCTACTTCTTTACCACCTTCTCAACCCATTCTTCCTCCTCCACCCAACCTTCCTAGAATGGAGTATGATATGATAAACCAATTGCGCAATACCCCTGCCAAGATTTCTTTATGGGAGCTTCTTCAAACTTCACCTACCTACCATGAAGCCTTGCAAAAAGATCTAGCAAATCTTCCCACTCCACCTCCTAATCAAGAGAACATCAATTCCTTCTTACAGTGCATGCATGCTACCCCGGGTCCTCCTGACATTGTATTTACTCAACATGATTTACCTTCTAATGAAGTACAGAATCAATATGATGCTCCTATGGTTGTTGTTACTATCAATAAGAATATCATTTGTAGGACCTTGATTGATAATGGATCTGGGCTTAATGTTTTTAGCATGGACATGCTCAAAGCAATGAAAGCTAATCTTTCAACTATTCAACCTGATAATTCTCCTATACATGGCTTTGATCACATTGCTAAGAACACTTTGGGCATCATTACTTTACCTATCAAAGTAGGTCCGGTCATCCTGAATACTCCTTTGCATGTTATGCCCGGACCTCTTGATTATAACCTCCTTTTGGGTAGACCTTGGTTGCATGAGATGCATGTTGTTCCTTCCATCCTTCATTTTAAAGTCAAGTTTATTCACAACAACATGATATATACACTTCATGTGGATGATGTGCCAAATCCCTGTTTGAATATTCAAACCCACAATTCTCCTATTCCTAATAGTAATCCTTCTTCCTCTGATGCTCTTCCTGGAGATGATTGGGGAACCTTCGATTTTAATCCTACCTTTATTGGAGAGTATAAAGTTTCTAATCTTGATTTTATGAAGCAACAAAGAGAGTTTGAACAACGAGTTTTTACTTCTACTTTTACTGCCCTTCGTAATAACTTCAATGTCACTGATTTTACCCACTATGAATCTATCAAACCTACTAGTAATGACATAGTGACTACTGAAGTTCCATTGACTCCTTTTGATATGGCTTCTTCTTATGGTCCTAGTTATCATTTACTAGTTAAACAAGGATTCCATGGTCAAGGATGTGGTAAGAATAAACATGAAATTCAAAATCCCTTACACAATGGGGGGCATGAGAATTCTTATGGATTGGGATTTAATCCTCAACAACACATCAATGTTACCAACATCTTAAATAACACTTCAAAACATGATGAATCTATGAAGGAATTTGAAAAAGAAGTTCTTTTCCTAAACTCCTCTATGCTAAGATGACTACTAGACCTAAACGCAAAAAGAAACATAGTCCACACTTGAATACTCTTCCTTTTTGTTTGTATAATATATTTCATGATCACTCTACTAATGAATGTCAAGATTTACATCATAAGATTAGGCAGCTCATTGATAGTAAAGTTATTTATATAGCATGCGGCAATGAGTTGTATTTCAATCCTATTTTCTCTAAATAACATTTATGTTCCTATTATGGAACTCCACATTATGCAAACAATGTTAGCCTAATCTTTGGGGGCTTGTTGTCTTGCATAGTGTTGTGATCAATATAACTTGTCCCCTTTCATCCTTTTTCCTATGCTTGGGGGGAAAGGATGCCATCTCCTTCTTTTTTGTCTTTATGGGATCTACTTTTCCCTTGGTTAAGAAGTATCTATCTATTATGTGATATCCAATCATACATCAAAATTTGGTTTGCATTGAGGAGCTATCTCCTTGATTATACCCTATTTCTTTGTTTGACATTGGGTTTCCATGGTTGATAAATCTCTCACCTTGGAAACTGAATAGTGTGCTATCCCTCACAAGGGTTACTTTTTCACTTCTTGCATGATACGTCTTTGCATTCATCCCTTCCATGACCTCATAGGAGTTGTGACCTTCTTGTCTTGGAATGGGTGTTGTCTATGGATATTGTCTTGATGTTGAAGAAGGCTTTATCCTTGTTCTTTTATTTCCTTAACATGTCAAAATAGTATCTACTTTGCCATCTTAAGGAGGGGGCATATATATGGCCTCCCTCATTCTATATTATGCATTTTTGTTTTAACCTTTTGTTTTGCAGCATGCTTAATCCTCTGAAGGTAATGCACATAAGTTGTTAAATCTTGAAGAGATATGCATTCAATTATAATTCAATATGCTAAATCCTTGGAAGGTAATGCACATAAGTTGCTAAATCCTAAAGAGATACACATTTTACAAATGTATTCCATGGTGATATGAGGATATGGATCCATGGGTACTTAATAAAAGTCATTAGAAGATGCACTACATACATACACAAAGCCATCAGAAGGCACACAACTTTATGGGGTGACTATCAAGTGCTTGCTTGATGGGCCATCCTATCCTTTTTGTGGTTCACAGTGAGATACACACATCTTACTAGGAAAGCTAACCACTCCTCTCTCTCTATCTCTCTTTGACTGGTGATGTCTCTCTTATCGTGATCTTAGGGTTGATAAAGACTTCAGTCCCCCGAGGCATGAGGATTCCTTTGTCCCTTTTTGATTTCAATAAGATTATCTTTTCTTCATGATCTCCTTTACCAAGAGTTTGCATCGAGTCCATACTCTTTCTAAACTAGGGGCTAAATGTATAGTCAGAAAATGGAAGAAATTCCATTGTAGATTGGTTTAGCCTTTTGAGTAAGTGGTTTGGTGTCGTGTGAATCGCCTTGAATGGGTCCCTGACTTGAATCTAGACTTTTCCCCCTGTTCTACCCCATTTCCACTTTTTCCAACTTATTTCTGACACTCCAAACTGAAGATTTAGGATTTTGATCTCAGGGTCAAGGTAGACCTTGACCTAGGTCAAAATTGACCTTTTTCTGACCTAGGGTTCAAATTCTAGAATTTAAGGGTTTCCAAATGTCAGGTTTTGGAAAGAGTTAATTCCCTCTTCCATGTCAGTTGTTTTAGTCTTCGAAACAAAAAATATTAAAGTATATTTAATATAGGTCCTCTTCTAGGGGCATGGGTCCAATTAGAATTTAATTCTCCTATGTAGGCCTCTCTAGAAGATTGTGCCCTAGTTTCATATAAAAGGAAGCTTTCTCCTCTCATTTTCTCTAACCATGATCATCAAGCAATATTGAAAGAATTCAAAGACTTGAAGAGTGAGATCCAAAGGTGAAGAAGAAATATTTGGAGCAAGCCAAGTAGCCATTGAAGCATTCATCCATTCTCAAGCACTTTTTTTCATCAAGTAGATCTATTGGTGGCCATTGAAGGATTCAAGCTCCATGGAGCCCTCTTGTTGAAGATTTCTCCATGTACATTCCTCCAAGCCTCTTCTTATTCAAAACCCCATTCAAGATTGGTGTTGAAGATCTACAAGAAATTGATTTAAGACATCCTACATTCTACATTATACATCCCTTTTGGTGCATACATACTTGTGGATTCATAGATTTGAATCTGCCACAAGGACTTCTATAAGCAAGCTGAATTTGTTTATTTACTTTGTTTTACTTATGCTATTTCAATTATACTTTGAGGTTAATTCCAAAATTGGGGTTTGACTAAGCCAAACCCCTCCCCCCCAAAAAAACAAAAACCATTTTTCTTGCAAGTACATGTTTAGAATAGCAGATCAGAGTGCAAATTTGGATACCCTTTTTGGAAAACTTTCAGGATCTGAAAACAAAATTTTAGTCTGAGACTTTTTAGGTCAATTATGCCTTATGTCATAATTAGAAATTATGGGTCTATGGTGACATTGAATTGAGGGTACAAATTGGAACTATGTCAACATGGAAAAATATTTTTTGGTTTTGTTCATCTCTGTATTTCTATTTCAGATCTGGTCTCAGATTTTCCAGAAACTGAGTGCAGACCCCCGAAAACAACATTCTTCAGATTTGCAACATTTCAAGATTAGTATTTTTTTCCTATTCATTTCAATTAAATTTCTTAATCTATCTAAACCCATCACACATTCAAATCTATAAACGGGTATTTAAGATCTTCCTCTTTGCTCTTATTTCCAAATGATTGATTCATTTATGCATTGACCCTTCCTTTGGGGTTAATCAATTTGGATCCTTCATTTGTGTATTTGAGGATAAAAAGAAGGGCATCTTATTTATCCCACATAATATATTAAATATTACATTTTCATACATGTTACATTTTAGATTTTACAACTGGATTGATCAGTATACTCTAGATAATTTACTGTCTTTCAGTAAATTAATAGACTGCTATTCGGTAAACATATAGTATAAGGTTTAACAAAGCATTCTAAGTAGTAATTTGGTAATAGTATTTGGAGGCATTCATCTTATAGGACTGAAGATAACTAGAGGCTTAATATTTTGGTACAATTTTTTTGGGTTGATTATTGGAATATTTTTTAGGCCACTGATTCACCCCCCCTCCTCTCAGTTATTACTAACATCCTCAAGCCCTCAGGGACTTAAGTCTTTATCAACCCTAAGATCATGATAAGAGAGACATCGATAGTTAAAGAGAAAGAGAGAGAGGGAGTGATTACCTTGCCCAATGAGAACTTATGTCCCATTGTGAACTACACAAGGAAATAGTGCAACTAGAAAGATGGAGTTGAACCGCCTAGTGAATGCGGTTACTCACTAGTCAACCCATCAGGGAGATTCGGTCTTAAGGACACCTTTCGACCTTAAGGGATCAAAACATTGTAAATTGAAACTGGAGGGATCGAGAGATCCGTATAAATTTAAACTAGAGGGATCAAGAGATCCTATAAGGTAAAAATTCATCCTTTAAGGATTAGTCTTTAATCATAAAGGGAGAAAGTTTTAAGTTTGAAAATATTTTGAAAGTGTGTGTGTGAAAAAAGTGAGTAGAGCGTATGCCCCATGTTAAAGTCATTGCTAACACTTTAACAGGAGCAATGGATTTAATGAAAACATAAACAACTCTACTGATTATGTTTCCACTATGAGATGCCCTCGAATAAAGACAAATCAAGGGAAATACCACATAAACATACAAAGAACACATAAGGGATCTACCTACTATGGGATCAGTATGATCATAAGATAATATGTATATATAGATATGATATTATTGCAAATGAATTGACATCAGTCCCCAAAGAAAGTAGAACTACAATCACAACGTAGGAAAGAAAAATCAAGAGTTACGAAGAAGAGTGTTTTCAAACCACAACATGGAGACAAAAAAGAATCAGTGCTACCATGTCACAGATCCAAGCGGACTACACAAGGAAAAAATTTATGAATAATAGCACAAGTACAAAATAACATGAAAACAACATATAAAAGAGTAAAGATACATATAGAGGAATTGTACGACGGGTTTGATTCCTTTATCACCTTGCACCAACAAAGTAACAAGTGTTGTATAAAAGAATCTAACAAACATTTAGAAAACACATTATGAGATAAGTACAATATAATAGACAAACACATAAAAGGATACCATGAAGGACAAGCCAATCAAGGGCATCGCCTACTCTCCCTATCTTGGTTTATATCATTTAGGGAAGGTGGGAAAGTCATAAGAGGGAATTTATCCAATATAGTAGGAATAATAGCGAGTTCCAAACAAGGATCCTCTTGAGAATCACAATGTTTGATACTAGGTGTAATTATCAATTGAGTTGAAAGCATATGAGGTAAACCAGTATCAAGATCAATGGTCTCATATTCATCACTAGGATTGATAGGATCATCAAGAGTATCTTCCTCATCAAGATTAATTAAAATAGGATCTAAGATGCGAATAGAATCATCATAATCATTTATCTTAGCATCATTATGAATATTAACTTCCTCCAACACATCATACATAGGCTGGTCCAAAGAATGTAAATAATTTTGAAGAATAGAGGCATGGGCCCTAGCATTATCCCTACACTTGTTATGACGTTCATTATCAGATTTGTTACGCTTTGTTTTGTTTGACATATGTTGAGGACTAGGAGGAATGACAATTGTCTCCTTCACAGGTTCTATAGGAGGATTGGTAGGATTCATAGTAGGCTGAGAAGCGACACTAGGAGGTTGAGTAATAGAGCTATCAGTAATGGATAAAGGAGGTATAGAAGGAGTGGGCAAGAGACCACAGTTAAGATATATCTGAGGGATGCTTAAATTGAAAATCTTGTGATGTTTATAGGCTTGATATGAATGAAAAAGGTTATCAGGGCGAGGAGAACATGAATTAGGTAATGAAGGCCAAAATAAATCAAGAGTAGCACAATCTCTAGGCCAAGAAGGTTGATACAAACTATGATTAATCATTTTCATTTCTCCATTACGAGTGAACTTAATACACTTACGAATAGGAGAAGCAATAGCATGCATAGAAGTTATCCAAGGCAAACCAGATTCAAATTGAAATTGATCAGAAGTAGGAATGAAAATGAAGGTTGTATCTACAACTTTACCACAAAGTTCAACAGGCAAGTTACTAGAACCAAGTGAAGGATAGATAAAACCATTACAAGTTTGGATCCATGCATTAGATGTATCATAACAATCACATTGTAGGTTTTTCATAAAAAGGTTTTCCTCAGTAATGACATTTATTAAAGATGTGGGATCAACAAGACAACCACACGTAGGTATCTTAGCAATCCTAGTATAAATATAAAGGGGACCATTGGGAGCCTTAATAGTCTCAGAATCATCAAAGGTGATTGAGAGTTCCCTAGGTCATTTATCCTTAGTTTGTTTCTAAGGTGTAGGTGGAACATGAAGTTGAAGTGGAGGTGAAGGATCTTGAACACTAGGTTGAGATGAAACAGCACACTCCACATGATTAACAATTTGATTGAGATCATCCATCTTTGAATCGTAAACAATATCCATAGAAGATCGTTGAGTGATGGTATTAGTATCATGTGTAGGTAAAGGATTTGTATAGATTTGAAGGTTTTGATTAGGAGGAGAGACATATTTTTTCCCATTACCATCAAAATTATCAATAGATAAAGCATTAGAATTGATTAAGTATTGAACTTTATGCTTTAGAGAATAACATTTTTTAGTATCATGGCCATTCAGTCGATGGTATTGACAAAAAGATTTAGGATCAAAGGATTTTGATGCCATGGTGGTAGGGAGAAGAGGTCAAATAGGAGGCAAGGTAATCATATTAGCACTTAACAACCTAATCATATTAGAATGTAAAGATTCAGAGAGAGGAGTAAATGTACAATTCATATGGAAAGAAGTGGATGCAGAAGTAGCATTGTTGGATGCAACAACAAATTGATCAGCGACTCCATTCATCTATTTATTGATCTTGACATAGTTTTTAGGTTTCTAAAATTTATTAGGATTAGGAGCAACGCCACTCTTATCAACTAGAATAGGAGCCATTGGAGTGTTTCTCTCAAATTGACTCACTTGTAATTGATAATGATGAAGTGTTGCACAAAGTTGTTGAAAAGAGGTAAATTCAGTAAGAAGAATCTTATCTCTAATATCCTTTTGTAAATTTGAAATAAACATATGCTAAATATCAATATCAGGAATAGGATAAGAAATCTGAGCATTCAAAGCTTTAAATCTACCAATAAAATTAGTCTTGATTTTTCCTTAATGTTTTGTTTACAATGCATTAAATTAGTTAAGGAAACTTGTGGACCAATGTTATTTTGGAATTGTTGGATGCAGGTATTAGTAAGTTTAGGAAAAGAATCAATAGAATAAGGAGGTAAAGAACAATACCATTGCAAGGCCTTACCATGAAAATTTATAGAAAACAACTTAGCTAAAATCCTATGGTCATGAGCATAATCACTACAAAGGATTTGAAATCTTTTAACATGAGTAACATGATCTCCTTTACCATTGTAATTATCAAGACGAGGCATATCGGCTTGCTTAGGGAAAGCAGGACAAATAATGTCTAAGGATAAAGGACTACCCATGTCACATGTATGAATGCTAAACTTGGATTCGGTTAAATATGCAAGTTGTTGTTGTAAAGATGACACAGTTTGAGCCAAACTAATGATTATGGAATTATCAGAAGAAATAGGTGGCATAGAAATATTAGGAATAGTAGGAAAATTGTAGGAAGTAGCGGGAATGGAAGATACAACTAGTGGAACACTTGGAACCATAGTTGGAAGGGGATTGGAATAAGTAAAAGGAACACTATGGTAAGAAGGTTGTGAGGTAGGTAGAGACACTGGTGGAACACCCACATGAATAGATGAAATTGGAAGAGATGTAGTCATTAAAGGAGGAGTGTAAGTAGGAATGATAGACAAAGAAATGGAAGAAGGTCCTGTTAGCACTGTATCAAAAAAATTTTGAATCCCTTGGTCTTGTCATTTTCCCAGGCTTTCTTATTTTCAAAATCTTGTGTTTTACCGCTCAAAATGAGTCAATCACTTTTTGAAGTCATATTTCATCTTTAGTCGCTTTTTCGCATCGGTTTTATTATAAGGTTTTTAAGTTGTGCGAGTAGGCGACGAGCTGTTAATGAAAAGGTTAATCACGTAGTCGCGAGCTGTTTGAGTCAAGTTTCAGTATGCCTGGGAGTGGGCGACGAGTAATAAAATTATGTATCGCGCAATCGCGATGAGCCCAAGTTAAGTAATCATCTGTCTGCGAGTGAGCGGGTCTTATGTTTATAGAGGTTAATCACGCAGTCGCAAGCTATTTTTGAAGTTAACTCGAAGGTTAGCGAGTCAGCGACGAGATAAGGTCATGTCTATCGCGCAGTCGCTGGAAATTTGTGCTGTATATTTTATGCTCCGCGACCGAGCGAGTATTGTTGAAACTTAAGTGGTCGCACAGTCGCATCAAACTTATATCAATGTTTTGAGTTTCACGAGAGCACAACGAGGTCATGTCATGTAGTTGTCGCTTACTCACATAGGTTTAACTCATCTTGTTTTTTGCAGAGCGAGTGCATGACCAAGATATAAAACAAGGACATGAGATGTGCATCGCTCAGTCGCACAAGTACTTATCAAGTTCCGTGATAGTCCGCGACCGAGCGACTAAGAACCCATTTAAATGCCTCACTCAGTCGCTGAAGCTTTGAGGTAATGAAAGGTCAGCTCACGATCATGCGATGAGAAGAGAAAGAATGATGTCGCGCACTCGCTAGTCAATGCAGATGATCAGAAAAGAGCTCGCGAGTGAGCGACAAGGAAAAAAGTGAAGCAATCGCGCACTCACGATATGAAATGAAATGAAAGTT
>MU224270.1:1413922-1430393 GCA_018584345.1 Thuja plicata
AGTTGTTGTCCTTAATCATGATGTTTTAAAACCAGTTATATATGACTCCATGCCCTAGGATTGAGCACTGGTCTATTTTTGTTCAGTGAGATGACTATCATCATTTAAATCAAAATCTTTAGTTTCAGTTTGGTTTGTTTCAGTAAAAGTTACAGTGAACATTTCTTGTAATTCCACCAAAAGCAAGGTTGAATAATTTAGTGATTTCATTATTCAAAGTTGTTAAGGGTATTCCCGCCCGAGTTTGTGGAGCTCAAAGTGCAGAAGGTTTCAAAACCTTGTTTCTGTTATTCTACTCTATGCTGAGTCAGTGTCAGGGATAAATAGAGTGAACCCTCAGAGGTTATTTTCATATCAGCAAGAAAAGGGAACAACAGGTCCCTCACTAGTGATAGGAGGAGTGAATCCTAGATCTTGAGCCTCTTGAGCTAAAGGTTTAACATTCAAATGCACAAGATGAGTGATACCATGCAAGAGATTAACACCCTGATCACTATCATGAAGGACTTTCTTAAGAGCCTCTATAGCTTGGATAGAATCTAGATTATGGTTTTCTTGAATAAGCCAATTTCCCATTTTATCAAGTTCTGTTGAAATTTTTTGGACTTATTTAGGAGGAACTCTTAAAGCACCATCCTCATCATGAGATGAGTGAGAACAGTTATGCTCCATAGAAGGATTGGAATCATGGGTGGTCAAATTGTCATTCAGGATCTTAAGGAAAGGAGAGGAAGACTCGAGATCAAAGGAACCCATAAGTCTATGACTTCTTCTAACTGGTATACTATAAGTAGGAATAGAAGTAGTAAAGCTCATACACCAATGCAATGCAAATGAACTAATTTAGGAAACACAAGATTTTGAATTTTCATTTTTGAAATGCAAGTGCAAGAACATAAAAGAAAGCTAATCTAATATGCATGCAATATCTAACATAAAAATGTAAATCTAACACCAAAAAGAAAGAGTTCTCTATCGCGGGTTCACCAAAATGTAAAGATATAAAATATAATATATATATATAAGAAATATAAGATAGATAATGTGTAATGTGTTGTGAGATGTGTGGGGAAGATAAGATGTTCCTTTTAACCTCAAATAAACAAAGGATGGATCGAAATTGATTAACCCCAAAGGAAGGATCAATGCATAAATGAATCAATCGATTGAAAATGAGAATAAAAAGGAAGACCTAAGATTTCATTTTATAGAAGAGAGTGTGTGATAGATTTAGGAAGATTAAAAACTTTAATTGAAATGAATTGAAGAAAAGTAATAACCTCACAATACTATAGAGCTAAAGAATGATGTTTTTGGGTGTCTACAATGAGTTTCTAGAAAATTTGCAATCGGATCTATAACAGAAATGCAAACACGAACAAAACCTAGAAATCTTTTTTCGATCTGGCTCAGTTCTAATTTTGACCCAAAAGTTAATGTCACCTTTGACCTAGAATTTTTTATTCTGACCCAGAATTTCTGATTCTAACCCAAAAATAAATGTCACCTTTGACCCCAAATTTTTTATTCTGACCCAAAATAGAATGTCGATTCTGACCTAAAATCTCTGACAGAAAATCTATTTTTAGATCCTGATAGTTTGCCGAAAAGGGTATCCGAATCTGCACTCTAAATTGTTGTTCTGAACTTGTCTCTATAAGAAAAATTGTTTGTATGTTGGGGGGAGGGGGTTTCCTTGGTCAAACCCTAGTTTTGGAATTAATCTCAAAGTATAGTTGAAATTGTATAAATAAACAAAGTAGATGAACAAATTCACCTTGCTCGTATAGAAACCCTTATGGCAGATTCAAATCTGTGGATCCACAAGTATGTATGCCCAAAATGGATGTAGAATTTAGAATTTTGGATGTAGGATTTTTCAAATCAATTGTTTTTAGATATTCAACACCAATCTTGAATGGATCTTGGAATAGGAAGAGGCTTGGAGGAATATGGATGGAGAAATCTTCAACTAGAGGGCTCCATAGAGCTTGAATCCTTCAATGGCTACCAATGGATCTCCTTGATGAATTGAATGCTTGAATGTCTTTGAGTGCTTGAATATTTGATAGTATAAGCTTGCTTCAAATCTTGCTTCTTCACACTTAGATTTCACTTCTTCAAGTCTTAGATGGTTGATGATTCATTTTTAGAGAAAATGAGAGGAGAAGGCTTCCTTATATATGAATCTAGGGCACAATCTTCTAGAGAGGCCTACATATGAGAATTAAATTACAATTGGACATATATCCCTAGAAGTGGACCTATATTAAATATAATTTAAGAATCATCACTTTGAAGACCGAAAGAGTCAACCCGGAAGCAGGAATTAAATCTTTCCAAGGCCTGACATTCAGAAACCTCAGAATCATGAAATCTGGACCTTGGGTCAGAAAAAGGTTGATTCTGACCTAGGTCAAGGTCAAGGTTGACCTTGAGCCAAAAAGTTCAATTTTGACCTGAGGTCAAAAGTCTCAATTTGCAGTTTAGGGTGCCAGAAATAGGCTGGAGAAAAGTGGGAAATGGGGCAGAACAGGGGAAAAAGCCAGATTCAAGTCAGAGACCCATTAAAGGCACTTGACATGACCCAAAACCACTTGCTCAGAAGGATAAACTAGTTTACAATAGAAGTGCTTCCATTTTGTGACTATATAACAGTATTGTTCAATGTGAGAGAACACCAAGTCAATAGGGTGTTAGGAGGAGAGATAGGTGTGGAAAAGGGTCTTTGGAAAAGTCAATATTTATAGATGTTTTCTGGTTTGTTGCATATGGACCCTCATTGGAGAAATTTTTATCAAGGATGTTGATGCACAAATAAGTATTTATTATCCTTGAGTATTACTTTATCTACTCAGTGTAATCTCTCTCTTATTTGTATTTATATACATACTATAAGAGCTATTTGCCTTGATCTTTTCAGGAGATGCTCTTGCAAGAAAAAGAAGATTGATATTAGATTCATAGGGATTCTAACTCTTTAGAGGTAACTTCGAAAAAAGAGCTCAAAATATTGATATCAGGCTTAGAGGGAGTCTAACAATTCATCTTAAGCAATCTTGGATAAATAGATCAACGGATTGATATCTTCTCAATGAGTTCTTCTTTGTGAGAGAAGTTAGAGGTGAAATCCCTTGTTTCCACCCTCTGTGCTGAGGTATTATGGATGTCATGCGTGAGAATCCATATTTTTTAATGGGTCTTCCCCCTATGTACATCATGAGGAAGTGACAACTTTCAAATGATTATCACTTGTATTTGTAAAAGTTATTGGAAGGTGATGATCTTACAATAACTTGACCTTCTATTATGATAGACATCTTATGATGTCTGAAACACATCATGATAGATGATATCTTGCATAGTGGATTAAGTTCCTTAAATAGACCATGGCCTTCTATTGTGATAGACATCTTATGATGTCTTAAATAGATCATGATAGATGATATCTTGCATGGTGGATTAACTTCCTTAAATAGACCATGTCCTTCTATTGTGATAGACATCTTATGATGTCTGAAATAGATCATGATAGATGATATCTTGCATGGTGGATTAAGTTCCTTAAATAGACCATGACCTTCTATTATGATAGACATCTTATGATGTCTAAAACAGATAAAGATAGATGATATCTTTCATGGTGGATTAAGCTCCTTAAACAGACCATGGCCTTCTATTGTGATGGACATCTTATGATGTCTAAGACAGATTATGATAGATTATATCTACATGGTGGATTAATTTCCTTAAATAAGCCATGAATATAATGTTCCTATGGTAAGTATCATTAAGGATACATGTGCACATACCTTATAGACATTTTGAGTACTTGGTGAAAATCATGCGACTTGATATTCTGAGGCCATTACTCCTGATATCATGAGATGATATATAATGGTGAATATATTCTAGTCAAATATATTCTTAAACATGTCATTCTTGATATTATGCAGCTTTGAACACACACACACACACACACACACACACACACATATATATATATATATATATATTGTCATTATATTAATCTCATAATAATGAATAGACATGTCCCATAAAAGGACATGTCTTTCCTAGCCTCATTCTCAATATAAATGAAAGAGAGATTGCTGCCTTTGGAAAACATAGAAAACATAGGCAATGCTATTACATTTGTAGCAATCCTAAAACTTAACAAAATCTACAAAGTCATGAATTTCCAAGTCAATGAAACAATATTGAATATCATAATTGCTTACCCAATAAATATAGTATTATTGTTATCTAATTTCTTTCTTTATCTATTACTTTTTATTATGAATAAAACAGATAATTTTTTTAACTTTATCTATTGTTAACTTACACTTAGAAAGATAATTTTATTGTTAGCAACATTTTCATCACCTAAACTTTAAAATATTCATGTACTATTTTTTTAAAAATTAGCAAATATTTTGTTTTTAATAAAAGAATAAGATACAAGGTGTCCCATTTAGAGTAGTAGGTGAAACACATTGTTGGTGATGCTGACACCAAGGTTCAAACTCTGTTGGGTCACTCTGCTCACAAACTTTATACTTACACTGAAATGTTGAGTTGGTAGGTTTGAATTTTTGCAATAGAACCCATTTAAAAATAAAAGAATGAGATACAAATTTTTAAAACAAAAACCAACAAAATTTACAATTTCAAAAATATATTAAACTTTTTTTTCTTTTATAAAAACAAATATTATTTTAAACTTTGATACATGCATACATTTGTACTAAAAATAATTTCCAATTATCAAAATAGTAATTACATTGTCCAATAATTTATATTGTTATTATTTTATTCAAATGAAATTAAATATAGAAAACTAAGAGTAAATCTAAAATAAAATGAGTCCAATGGGGAAAGGTAATTAAGGATTTTTTTTCCAAACAAAGCACATTCTACAATTGGAATAAATGCAATGCGTACACCATATGATGTCATAAAAAATCGTGGAATAAGATGTGACAGTTAAGTCAGTTGCCTACACAAATATATTAACCTCCAATGTTTTCTTAACAGAAACAAATATTATTTTAAACTTTGAGACATACATACATACATTTTCACTCAAAAGATTTTCCAATTATCAAAACAGTAATTCATTGTCCATGAATTTATACAACACAACAGTAAGTTGCGAGCCTCGCATTTGGGAGGTCTCTGGTTCGAGTCTACTTGAGCTTAACACATAGTAATAATTAATCTTAACAAATAATAATAATAATAATAATAATAATAATAATAATAATAATTAAAAATCTAGGCTTTGGCCCATTACCTATCAAAAAAAAAGAGAAATTAAATATACAAAACTAAAGAGTAAATCTAAAATAGAATGATTCTAATGAGGAAAGGTAATTAATTTTTTTTTTCCAAAGAAAACACATTCTACAATTGGAATAAATCCAAGGCGTATACCATATGATCTCATCTAAAATTGAGGAATAAGATGAGACAATCAATTCAGTTGCCTACACGAAGGTGGAGAAAAATGCCAAGAGTCTTAATTTTTCATTAGGTTTGTTACTACACAATGACTTGGACAAATGTCCAATCATTTTAGTGACTTTTATGTGGAATTTGCATATTTGAAAGTCACATGATGCTTGAAAATTTATGGTTATGAGTAGGAGAAGGGATCAATAGTGGCTCGGGGTCCAATAACCGCTCACTTATTGTCATAGTGACCTTCCAATAAATGTTAACTTAAATAATTTCACATGTATCAATAGTCAACCATTTATAAGATTATGAAATCTCATGATATTTAAATTTACAAATTTATGATAAAGTAATAAATTTAAGAAATTTTATTTTAAATGTATATTTAAAAAGTTAAATAATTTATGTATAATATAGAAGGTAATTATGATTTTATTCTAAATTATTTATGATAAAATAAATTAAAAACTCATTCTTTAATTACTTTAATATAAAATTTTGATTCTCTATGATATGAAAGAACCTCCAACATCTCAGAGATACAAAGAAGCACAAATAACATAAGATTGAGCCCAAATTCCAACATTTGAATAAAAGGAAAAGTCGAGTACATATAGGCTTGGAATGCAACCAATTCCAACCAAAAATGGAGGGATGAACTAGAGTGGTGGAAAAACCACTCAAAAGACTAGGATGATGCGTCAAAGTGAAATCGACACATCTCCAATAGACTACTCCTAAAGCATGATGACTTGTGTAGACAAGTGTCAAATGAATGTGGATGACTAATTAGGATTAAAAGCTTAATGTAAATTAAATAATTACACTGACTTCCTCCCCTTAAGAATAACTTAGGAGGACAAGATAAAAATGATTCCCGACTACTAGCCATGTAAGGTACTCATGTACAATGCAATCTCTCATAAACAGAGAAAGATAAAAAATCTAGAGGGAAAAAAATCCTCCAAAAGAGAGAAAAGAAGTGAAGAAGCCTATAAGGGCCACCCAAAAGATGATGATGTTACCAATGTAGACCGCACACCAAGAAGAGAATGAGACCCTTCCTGAAAATATGCATGAATATGACTGTCATCTGTTGAATCATATGAAGTATGAAGATTGAAATGAGGATTAGTGTTATTTTTCTCTCCTTTATCATTTTGATGTTTTTCTTTTCCTGTAGTTAGAGCTTGTGCCTTAGTGGATTTCAAAGTACCCATTTGAATTAACTTTCTTGTTCCCTTGTAAGATTAGCAATGAAGTTATCAAGTGAGGGCATAGACCATGAGATACCAAGGGGTCTTTTAGTGGAATAAAAAGTAGAGACAAACACAAAAAATTTAGAACTTAGCTTGGAAAGTACAAAAAGGATTAATTGATCCTCTTTCTTGTCAATTCCACAATATATCAATTGCAACTAAAGTTAAAGATTTAAACTTAGTGAAGAAGTCCTCTAAAGTTAAAAAAATAGAAGGACTAAGACCTAGGAGTTGATTTTCATAAACACGACTTCAAAGTTCATCAACTATCCCAAATAGTTTGTTTAGATCTTCCCAAACTTCGTTGGGTGTTTTCAAGTTCTTGACATGAAATACTAATTCAGGAGATAAGTTTAAGCATAGAAAGCCAGATGTTTGGTCACACTTATTAAAATACTTTTCCTTGTCCTTATCTACATTAGGTTCTTTTTATGTTCCCATTTTTACCCTATATAAGCCTTTATTATTTAGTACAAGAATTAATTTCAACTTTCAATCATGATAATTGAAAGTAGTTAGCGGTTGTATAGTTACATTAAGATCCATGTTGCTAGACTTAGATAGTTTCTTGTAGAATGCTAAAATGAAGAAAGAATAGCACTTTGTCTGTGATAGTGCGGGAGTGTTTATGTTAGATTCGTGACAAAAAACCATACAGTTTTGCAAAAAATAGAACTACCTTTTGAGTTAAGGAGCAAAATTTATGAGCAAATGAATTTTTTCCTCTTTACAAAATTATCCACCTTCATAAAAAAATTTATGCTGAAATCTGTTTATCTCCACCGAAAAAAAATTATTTGCCAAAAAAATAATTAGAAGGCTCAAAGTTAATCCCCCTTAGGTAGGGAAGAACCAGGGGCTAAACTTTAAAAAAAGTGAACCCTCTCCCTGACATCATCCCCCCCCCCCCCCCCCCNGACATCATCCCCCCCCCCCCCCAAGTTTCTTATGTCCTCATAAAAAGCACTTTTGGGAGATGAATGGTTGCACCATTCCAGGCATTCAACATGACAGTCATCGCAAGAAAAGAAGCTAAAACCTTTTAACAAGCGAATTCATTTACCAAGAAATTTTGACCACTACATACGCATAGGAAGGAAGGAAGTGTTGGATGATATCAGTTTTGGTTACTGATCATGCTATTGATATTCATGTTTTGTCACTGATGTCAACATATACTTCTCTGGAGAAGATAGACCGACTACTTAACTGGAACGAGTGTACCGACACTGTATGGATGATTCAAAAGGATTGAAGTTGGATTTATGTAGAAGGATGTGTCTTGACCTTAATCCTAAGGTCTCTTGAATTTATATTACATTATGTGGATGTTACAGTTCATTTGGTGAAGACTAGATTTCTAGACTACAATTGTGATTCTAGATAGAGCAGGTCTCTATGTTTCAGGTATATCTCTCTGATGGAGATATTTCAAAACTTGCAAGCTTATTGATGGACAGCCGACATATAGTGTAATGGGTTGTGTTCAATTATTGATTGAATACTGATGATGTCAGTTGTGGCATGTACTCTGGAGAAGACCTATTTTCTGGCCGACTTCAGACATGTAGCATGTGGAATTAATTGTGAGCATGAATTACAAATCTGGAAATATATGTAATGAATTTTAAATATTGTATACTTGTCTTAGATACCGTGTGTATCTTAGCAAGGGGCTATGTAATTATTTGTATGATGGAAAGCCTTAACTGGATGACCTAATTAATTATGTATTAGGAAAGCTTAATTGGTCGACCTAATAATCTATTGTGCAAGGGTATTTATGGAAGATATATTCTTATGGAGAAGAGTGAAATAGAAAAGAAGAGAAGGAATGTGTGAAATCTCAAAGCTTATTGACTGCTGGATGTAAGCAGAGTTGATACTTCATTGTAACTAATCAAGAAAAGACAGTTTCTGGCAGACAGTTCTCTGATTGTGTATTTTATTTATACACTTGTGCAGATTGTAAATCCTTGAGGGTGAATTTAACCTTCTTTGGAAAGTGTGCCTTGGAAGTGAGCCTACTATTTCCTTTGAATCCTAATATGGTTTGTCTCCTAATACGGACTATGTACTGTAATGTTGTAACAAGCTCCTAACATGGCTAATATCTTTTAACATGGATACTATAATCTTAGTACATTATTTATGGGTGTTAATTCCCACCAGGGTTTTACCTTTAACAGGGTTTCCTCGACAACAAATATTGTTTTTTGGTGTTTTTTATTACTTTTTTATCATTTACATTTGCAGATTTGGTTTATAAAGTATAAAGTTTAAAAATCTATATCATAATTGATTCACGCCCCCTCTCAGTTGTCTTGTGGACTGTTATTCCTAACAATTGGTATCAGAGCTACTAGTCCTCAGAGAGAAAGTTTAACAACTTGAGGTGATCCTAAAGATGACTTACTACAGGAAGGATAGTCTGAAGTTTGGTCCTGAAAACTTTGACAGTTGGCAGAACAAGATGAGAACACATTTGATGTGTCTAGGGCTTTACTACTGGATGATTACAAAGAAGAAAGAAAATTTAGTGACTGGGGATGAATTAGAGAAGGCCTCTAAAGATTAGAAGTTATTTTCATGTAATATGGTAGCAAGGGAATCTTTAATCAATGCTCTATCAGAAGGAGAATTTACTAAAGTAAAGGACTTGGATTCTACACACAAAATCTGGACAAGACTAGAAGCACTATATGTTGGAGAAAAATTTACAAAGCAAGAAAAGTTACATAACTGGAAGACAAAGATGGAATCATTAAAGATGAGAGAAGATGAGAACATCAGAGCATATGCACAAAGAATTACTGAGGTGGTGACTGGTATTAGGAACTCTGGAGGAACTTACAATGAAGAAGTAATTGCAAAGATACTGAGATCTTTGACATCTACATACAGAACCAAGGTACAGGCTATAGAGGAGATCATACCTTTGACACCAAACTTCACTAGAGAGATGTTGATTGGCAAACTAACTACATTTGAGGCTGTAGAATTGGGAGACACTTTACCTAAAGTAGAGTCAGCATTCAAGGAAACCATGCACAGGAACAAAAATACCTTATCTATAAATGCAAGCACAAGTAGTAGTGATCTAAAAGAAGAACTTGGAGCCTATGCTAATGAATGGGAATAGATATAGGAAGAAGAAAGAAAGCTAGATGAAATTGTTGCACTGATTTCCAGAAGAGAAAAGAGAGGTAAGGGTAAGTTTGAGGGCAAATTACCTTTGAAATGTTTTTCATGTAACAAGATCGGTCATTTTGCATCTAGATGTCCTACAAGAATTCCAAAGCACATGTAATGCCCCGCCAAGGAACCTAGGAGAACTTAACCTACAATGCACTAAGTTTATGGAATAAACTTTTTTTTAAATGTTTACAAACAATAATGATAACAATGCGGAAGCAATGCAATGAAGTACATGACACACATGAAATACAACACATACATGATTAACATTTCTCAAGGGTTCCTTAACATAGAATTACTTAAACATAATAATCTATTATTAACAAATGTAAAGAACTGACATAAAGGTTACATAATCTAAATCCAATAACATACATCTCATAATACAAGATTACATATAAATTTGATACCATAAGGTATACTACCTAATCAACATCCACTGCACCAGTCGTAGGGTATGTAATAATACATAATTAATGATACAATGCATCCTCCAAGGGATGATAACCAATATATACATATGGTACAAAACACATCTCAAGTAACTGAGCAAGTCACCAAAAGACTAGGAAGATGAAACTGTAATTAGAAACATCCAAGCATGAAGAAGAATTCCCAAATTATGCTCCAAAACCAAGCACACACCAAAGCTCTCCAAAAATGCTCCCAAAATCCTGTTATACAAAATGAAACCCCAATTCCCTCCTAATGGGATTCAATTTCCCCTAAACATGCAAACCCTCGTGACAACACATTCAGTTAACTCCTAAAAGGACTCCACCAAAAATTGAAAGTAATTCTTTAATTAATAATTAAACTGTCTAATTACTTGCACAACTCAACTTTGACTCCTAAAATCAAGTTGAGATCTCTTGAGTTTGAAAATACTTTTTCAACCAAATCTTGCACATGTAATTAATAAAATATTAATTTAAATAACTAAAATATTGTAAAGCACAATAATTTATGCAACTTAATATTCAATTATTTAATTAAGCATAAAGGCTTATTTACTCTAATTTTTAATTAAATATTAATATTCAATAATTGCACTTTAATTAACCTTTCAATTAAACATAGGTATTTAATTTAATTTTTAGTTAATTAAATACCCTATATTTAATAATTAATTGCAATAATATTCAATTAAACAAATAACATGACATAACACCCACATAATCACATCAAGCACCTAAAATCAAACACATGCAAAAATCAAACATGCACTAGGAAAGGGATACGCGAATTCCTGTCAACTACACAAATTCGGTAAGGTAGCCAACCAAATACTTTTCCACTTACTAGGACAATTAGGTTTAGGATAGGATTTGGACCTGAAAACTATCTCCCCTCTCTTACCATTGAGATATTGCGATAGGGCACACTCACTCCTGCCAATTTAGGGAAGACGTAGCCCGGTACCTACAAACCTGTCATCACAAAGATGAACATAAATGCATATATATAATATGGCAAACAATGGTTGAGACTAGGTTATCATGTGGATCTCGCCGAAGCAAGTAACTATGACTCTGTCCCATACCATACCAAACACATCAAACAGTAATGCCAAACATACAATTATCAATGTGCATATAAATCTAAGGTCAGTATTGTTAGAAAACCATAACCGAAATGAAATCCTAACATAAACATAAGCATCATTAATTAACCATAAATCACATATACACAGAAGATATAACATGATAATAATGGATCAATAACATACTAAAATGTAATACATAGATATCATCTAAATCATATGAATAAATCCACACATACATCAAAATGCCTAAAAGAGTTTGGCATCCACAACATGAAAAGAAAACTAAGAGGTGGGTATTACATCCTCCTCCCCTAAAACTAGGCTTAATCCTAGAAGCCTACAACAAAGATAGAGAAATCAATCTCTCATCACAAAACATCTAATCCAAGTCCTGAAACACTCAAAGTGTGGATTCCTTAGAATCCTTCTCAGGACTCTGATTCGAACATAGGGGATCATCCCCTACTACTGGAATCTGAAAACTAGCAACTAGTTCATCATCTGCAACTCCACTCAAAGAAGAATGATACACTGCTAGAAGGTGATCCATTGCTACATACAATTCATGAGATCTACAAACACCCTGAAGTGAAGGATCAATATCCACTGGCCTCCGCCTCAGGAATGACACTACACACTAAGGACAATTGATCGCAATATGGTCAAGCCGCCCACAAGAAAAACAAGCTCTTACACCACCACTTCCTCTAACAGAAGGTGCACTAGACTACTGAACAACACCCCTAAAGACATCCTGATGCATTCTCTGAACTGACTGATCAGTCCTATTACACTTATTGCGCAACCAGTTGCGATAGTTCCCTGATGGGGAACCACCACTAGTACCATGAAGGAATCTCTTCCCTTGTGGGTATTGGTTACCCTTCAACATTGTAGGAGGATTCCCAAAGTTTCCATCTCCCTATGGATGATTACCCTTATAACTAGGAGTAGATCCACTAGGCTGAACTGTCCATCTACGCTTTCTGCATTGAATATCACAAAGATTCTTAATCTGAGGACCAATAAAAGTAGGAGGAATGATTCCTCCCTACTGCTGAAACTAATTACCTTTTGGAAAGGTAGAAGAACCTTCAGAATACCCAGCTTCCTAAGTATGACCACTTCTGAAAATAGAAGCAGGTTCACTGAACTGCACCCCTAACTGACCACTGAATTGATCAAGAGAGATTTCCTCACCCTGTTGGTTTAGGTCACCCTTCGAGTCCGTAAGATAATCTTGTTCAACCAAAATAGCCTTATATATTGCATCCATAAAATCTCAAGATTCAAAAACTCTAACTCCTCCATTAGTGAGGTCATTAATCCCTCGTGTTGAATCTTCAAGGCCTGATCCTAATCAATGCTCACAACAATAGCACTAGACTCAACAGACTCCATACCTGAAGCAACCAAAGAATCAAACAACAACTCAACCTAAAAACCAAAAGGCGACAAATGAAAATAAATAAACACAAGGCAATAGTTTTAAATACATCAGAGTTTTATGTCTATGTTTGTTTCAATTTATACAAATAAAAAGACAACTAATGGGCATACATATTTCCCAGAGCTCCTAGTGTAGAAACATGGGCTCTGATACCAAGTGTAAAGCCCCGCCAGGGAACCCAGGAGAACTTAACCTAAACATGGCACTAAGTTTATGGAATAATTTTTTTTTTTAAATGTTTACAAACAATAATGATAACAACGTGGAACCAATGCAATGAAGTACATGACACATATGAAATACAACACATACATGATTAACATTTCTTGAGGGTTCCTTGACGTATAATTACTTAAACATAATAATCTACGATTAACAAATGTAAAGAGCTGACATAAAGGTTACATAATATGAATCCAATAACATACATCTCATAATACAAGATTACATATACATCTGATACTATAAGGTATACTACCTAATCAACATCCAATGCACCAATCATAGGGTATGTAATAATACATAACAAATGATACAATGCATCCTCCAAGGGATGATAACCAATATATACATATGGTACAAAACACATCTCAAGTAACTGAGCAAGTCTCCAAAAGACTAGGAAGATGAAAATGCAATAAGAAACATCCAAGCATGAAGAAGAATTCCCAAATTATGCTCCAAAACCAAGCACACACCAAAGCTCTCCAAAAATGCTCCTAAAAGCCTGTTATACAAAATGAAACCCCAATTCCCTCCTAATGGGATTCAAATTCCCCTAAACATGGAAACCCTCATGAACACAATATTAAGTTAACTCCTAAAAGGACTCCACCCAAAATTAAAAGTAATTCTTTAATTAATAATTAAAATATCTAATTACTTGCACAACTCATTAAATACCCTATATTTAATAATTAATTGTAATAATATTTAATTAAATAAATAACATGATATAACACCCACATTATCACATTCAAACACATGCAAAAATCAAACATGCACTAGGAAAGGGATACACAAATTCCTGTCAACTACATGAATTCGGAAAGGTAGCCAACCAGATACTTGTCCACTTTCAAGGACAATTAGGTTTAGGATAGGATTTGGACCTGAAAACTATCTCCCCTCTCTTACCATTGAGATATTGTGATAGGGCATGCTCACTCCTGCCAATTCAGGGAAGACGTAGCCCGGTACCTACAAACCTGTCATCACAAAGATGAACATACATGCATATATATAATATGGAAAACAATGGTTAAGACTAGGTTATCTTGTGGATCTCGCTGAAGAAAGTAACTAAGACTCTATCCCATACCATACCAAACACATCAAACAGTAACGCCAAACATACAATTATCAATGTGCATATAAATCTAAGGTTAGTACTATCAGAAAACCATAACCAAAATGAAATCCTAACATAAACATAAGCATCATTAATTAACCATAAATCACATATACACATAAGATACAACATGTTAATAACAGATCAATAACATACTGAAATGTAATACATAGATATCATCTAAATCATCTGAATAAATCCACAAATACATCAAAATGCCTAAAAGAGTTTGGCATCCACAACTTGAAAAGCAAACTAAGAGGTGGGTATTACATCCTCCTCCCCTAAAACTAGGCGTACTCCTAGAAGCCTACAACAAAAATAGAGAAATCAATCTCTCATCATAGAACATCTAATCCAAGTCCTGAAAGACTCAAAGTGTGGATTCCTTAGAATCCTTCTTAGGACTCTGATTCAATCATGGGGATCATCCCCTACTTCTGGAATCTAAAAATTAGCTACCGGTCCGTCATCTGCAACTCCACTCAAAGAAGAATGATACACCACTAGAAGGTGATCCAAGGCTACATACACTTCGTGAGATCTACAAACACCCTGAAGTGAAGGATCAATAGCCACTGGCCTCTGCCCCGAGAATGACACTGCATGCTGAGGACAATTGACAACAATATGGTCAAGCCGCCCACAAGAAAAATAAGATCTTACACCATCACTTCCTCTAACTTAAGGTGCACTATACTGTTGAACAACACCCCTAAAGACATCCTGATGCACTCTTTGATTTGATAGATCAATCCTATTGCACTTACTGCGCAACCAATTGCGATAGTTCCCTGATGGGGAACCACCACTAGTACCATGAAGGAGTCTCTTCCCTTGTGGGTATTGGTTACCCTACAACATTTTAGGAGTATTCCCAAACTTTCCATCTCCCTCTAGATGATTACCCTTGTAACCAGGAGTAGATCCACTAGGTTGAACTGTCTATCTATGCTTTCTGCGCTGAATATCATGAAGATTATTAATCTAAGGACCAATAAAATTAGGAGCAATGATTCCTCCTTGCTGCTAAAATTGATTACCTTTTGGAAAGGTAGAAGAAACTCTAGAATACTCAGCTTCCTGAGGATGATCACTTCTAAAAATAGAAGCAGGTTCACTAGACTGCACCCCTAACTGACCACCAAATTGATCAAGAGAGAGTTCCTCACCCTGTTGGTTTAGGTCACCCTTTGAGTCCATAAGATGATCTTGTTCAACTAACATAGCCTTATATATTGTATCCCTAAAAGCTCAGGATTCAAAGACTCTAACTCCTCCATTAGTGAGGTCATTAAGCCCTCCAACAAGGTGTTGAATCTTCAAGTCCTGATCTTGATTAACGCTCACAACAATAGCTCTAGACTCAATAGACTCCATACATGAAGCAACCAAAGAATCAAACAACAACTCAACCTCAAAACCAAAAGGTGACAAATGAAAATAACTAAACACATGGAAATAGTTTTAAATACATCAGAGTTTTATGTCTATGTTTGTTTCAAGTTTTAAAAATGAAAAGACAACTAATGGGAATACATATTTCCCAAAGCTCCCAGTGTAGAAACATGGGCTCTAATACCAAGTGTAATGCCCCACCATGGAACCCAGGAGAACTTAACCTAAACATGGCACTAAGTTTATGGAATAATTCTTTTTGTAAATGTTTACAAACAATAATGATAACAATGCGGAAGCAATGCAACGAAGTACACGACACACATGAAATAGAACACATTCATGATTAACATTTCTCGAGGGTTCCTTGACGTAGAATTAATTAAACATAATAATCTACGATTAACAAATGTAAAGAACTGACATAAAAGTTACATAATCTGAATCCAATAACATACATCTCATAATACAAGATTACATATACATCTGATACCATAAGGTATACTACCTAATCAACATCCACTGCACCAGTCGTAAGGTATGTAATAATACATAAGGAACGATACAATGCATCCTCCAAGGGATGATAGCCAATATATACATATGGTACAAAACACATCTCAAGTAACTGAGAAAGTCTCCAAAATACTAGGAAGATGAAACTGCAATAAGAAACATCCAGGCATGAAGAAGAATTCCCAAATTATGCTCCAAAACCAAGCACACACCAAAGCTCTCCAAAAATGCTCCTAAAAGCCTGTTATACAAAATGAAACCCCAATTCCCTCCTAATGGGATTCAAATTCCCC
>MU224270.1:1430443-1458084 GCA_018584345.1 Thuja plicata
TCAACTTTGACTCCTAAAATCAAGTTGAGATCTCTTGAGTTTGAAAATACTTTTTCAACCAAATCTTGCACATGTAATTAATAAAATATTAATTTAAATAACTTAAATATTTTAAAGCACAATAATCCATGCAACTTAATATTCAATTATTTAACTAAGCATAAAATCTTATTTACTTTAATTTTCAATTAAATATTAATATTCAATAATTGCACTTTAATTAACCTTTCAATTAAACACAGGTATTTAATTTAATTTTCAATTAATTAAATACCCTATATTTAATAATTAATTGTAATAATATTTAATTAAATAAATAAGATGATATAACACCCACATAATCACATCAAGCACCTAAAATCAAACACATGCAAAAATCAAACATGCACTAGGAAAGGGATACACGAATTCCTATCAACTACATGAATTCGGAAAGGTAGCCAACCAGATTCTTGTCCACTTTCTATGACAATTAGGTTTAGGATAGGATTTGGACATGAAAACTATCTCCCCTCTCTTACCATTGAGATATTGCGATAGGGCATGCTCACTCCTGCCAATTCAGGGAAGACGTAGCCCGGTACCTGCAAACCTGTCATCACAAAGATGAACATACATGCGTATATATAATATGGCAAACAATGGTTGAGACTAGGTTATCGTGTGGATCTCGCCGAAGCAAGTAACTACGACTCTGTCCCATACCATACCAAACACATCAAACAGTAACACCAAACATACAATTATCAATGTGCATATAAATCTAAGGTCAGTATTGTCAAAAAACCATAACCAAAATGAAATCCTAACATAAACATAAGCATCATCAATTAACCATAAATCATAGAAGATACAACATGATAATAACAGATCAATAACATACTGAAATGTAATACATAGATATCATCTAAATAAATCCACACATACATCAAAATGCCTAAAAGAGTTTGGCATCCACAACCTGAAAAGAAAACTAAGAGGTGGGTATTACAGCACAAACCTAAGTTTTTCAAGTCTAAGTTCTCAAAGGATAAGGAATGTTATTATGTGTATAGTCAGAAAATGGAAGCACTTCTATTGTATACTTGTTTAGCCTTTTGATTAAGTGGTTTGCAGTCATATCAAGCAGCTTGAATGGGTTCTTGAGTTAGACTTGGCTTTCCCCCTATTTTAGCCCTCTTTCCACTTCTTTCCAGCCTGATTTCTACATTCTGGACTGCAGACCTAAGATTCTGGACTTCAAGGTCAGGGTTGACCTTTTTGGTCTATTTCAACCTCGACCCTGACCTAGGTCAAGGTCAACCTCAACCCTGACCTAGGTCAAGGTCGACCTCGACCTTGACCTAGGGTTCAAATCTCAGGGTCCCATAGTTTCTGGATGTCAGTCTTTGCAAAAAGTTATTTCCTACTTCTGGGTCAGCTGTTTCAGCTTCCAAAGCGGTGATTCCTAAATTATATTTAACATAGGTCCAATTCTATGGGCATGGTTCTGATTGGAATTTAATTCTCCTATGTCAGCCTCCTTAGAAGATTGTGCCCTAGTTTCATATAAAATGAAGCCTTCTCCTCTCATTTTCTCTAACCATCAACTAAAGGATAAGAGGTGATCAAGAAAAAAGTTGAAGCATCCATTGTTCTACATGTTTCCAAGATTTCAAGGTGTTCAAGTCTTCCTCTCAAGAATTTAAGTCCTCCATTGAAGATAAAGGATTCCAGCTTTCAAGCCTTTGAAGGGATTTGGTTCAAGCATTCAAGATTCATCATTCAAACCCTAGATCTAGCCATCATGATGGTGTGATCTTCCTTCAATATCCTTTGTGCATCCTCAACTATTTCATCATCTCTTCAAGGTGGATTCCAAGCATACAATCATGGAGGTTTATGGTTTCTAAAGTCCATGCTTTCATATTTACATACTTGCTTACATTTGAATTACAATTACATATCTATTTAATATCTAGCTTCATTGTTAGATTCAATTCTACTACTTGCTAGCATTCTATACTTTATTGATTTCAAGGTTAATTCCTAAATTGGGGTTTGACTAAGGCAAACCCCTCCCCCCAAAAAACAAACCTCTTTTTCTTGCAGGTATAGGTTTGGGACTGTGGATTTGAACCCAAATTTGGATACCCTTTTCATCCAACTTCTGGGATCCGCGAACAGATTTTCTGTCAGACCTGTGCAAGTCAAGGTCGACATTATTGGGTCAGGGATGACATTTTTGGGTCAAGGTTGACCTTTTTCACAAGACGGTGTCGAAATAAAAAATGATTTCTGGGTTTTGTTTTTCTCTGCATTTCCTTTCTAGATCATACTTCAGATTTTCCAAAAACTGAGTACAGACCCCAAAAAAAGGCATTCTTTGATCTGTAATATTTCAAGGTTAGTACTTTTCTATCATTAATTTCAATTCAAATCCTTAATCATTCTAAATATTTCACACATTTACACCCAGTCACACACATTTTAAGAGGGAAACCTAGGATCTCCTTCTTTATTCTTATTTCCAATAGATTGATTCATTTATGCATTGATACTTTTTGGGTTTATCAATTTGGATCCTTCCTTTGTGCATTTGAGAATAAAGGGGAATATCTTATTTATCCCTCCACTCTAAACATTAAATGTAAGGTGATAAGTGATTTGAGTATGAAAACATTCTTATTCCATAAACAATCATTTTCTCCTTTACATTATGCTAGTGAAGGAATATCTAATGATGAGGATGATAACTTTGATTAAATTGGATTCATTACTATTAAGGATGATGAACCTATGCATGAGGAAAAAGCATTAGTATCTCGAGTTGAAAAGAAATCCGAATGGTTCATAGATAGTGGTTGTTCACATCATATGACTGGAGATAAAAATAAGTTTGTGAGTTTGAAGAAACATGATGGTGGTGTTGTCACATTTGGTGACAATACTCCTAAACTTATTATTGGAGTTGGATCTATTTCTTTGGATGGAAAGACTAACACTAACAATGTATTACTTGTTGATGGACTTAAGCACAATTTGTTGAGTGTTGGATAGCTAGTGGACAAGGGTTATCAACTGAACTTCATAAACAAAAAGTGTACTATCAAGAGAAAAACATGAGACTTGATAGCATCTGGTACTAAATCCAGAGGTAATGTATTTGAACTAAACACATCTGAAGCTTCTTGTTTTATTGCAAAGGTTGATGACAGCTGGTTATAGCACAAAATATTTTTTCATGTTAATTTTGACAACATTGTGAAGGTAAGTATGAAAAAAGAAGTAAGAGATCTACCTAAAATTGTTAAGCCATCTAACACTATGTGTAGAGAATGTGTTATGGGGAAATAGACTAGAAGCATCTTCAAGAGAAAATCCTATTCAGCAAAAGGGAAGTTGGATCTAGTGCATACAGATCTGTGTGGTCCTACAAGAACAAGAAAATACTATGGTGAAAGGTATTTTATACTTTTTGTTAATGGATTTTCTAGAATAATGTGGGTTACATATTTGAGAGAGAAATCTGAGGCATTTCACAAATTTGAAATAGTCAAGGGAAAAGTTGAGAATGAATCTAGTTTAAAGATGAAATGTTTTAGATCGGACAGAGGAGGAGAATTTACATCAGAACTATTTAATACATATTGTGAAGAAAATGGAATACATAGACAGAATTCAGCTCCTAGAACTCCACAATAGAATGGGATAGCAGAGTGAAGAAACAAAACTACATTAGATGTTGCTAGGACTATGTTGCTAGAAGGAAAAGTATCACATGTTCATTGGAGAGAAGTAGTTGGCACTTCTGTGTACACATTAAACAGAATTCAGATCAGAGAAGGTACAAATAAAACTCCTTATGAATTATGGTTTGATCATACACCGACTGTGACTATTTTAGAATATTTGGTAGTAAATGTTATATCAAAAGAGATGATGAGATAGGAAAGTTTGATGCTAGAAGTGATGAAGGAATCTTTCTTGGTTATTCCACTAAGAGTAAAGAATATAAATGTTTCAATCTAATACTAAGGAAACTAATTGAAAGCACCAATGTGAGGATAGATGAGAAATTTCAAATTCAGGAAAGAATGTATGATTGTGGTCATACTACAGAATCAAGAGAAGTTGTTGTTGAACCTAAAGGACCCTTGATGATCGAGAATGAGATTGAAGAAGAAGAATAGGCAGAAGCTACTGAGACATTGAAGAATCCAAGGTATGTCAAGAAAAACCACCCTGAAGATCAAATTATTGGTGATGCAAGCAAATGCATGATGACTAGATCTAAAGTTAGAGATGAGATCTGTTTGATTTTTCAAGATGAACCCAAGACTACTGATGAAGCATGTAAAGATGAATCTTGGAATAAATCCATGGAAGAAGAACTAGAATAGATATAGAAGAACAATACTTGGGAGTTGGTTCCAAGACCTAAGAATAAGAATGTGATTGGCACTAAGTGGGGTTTTAGAAACAAAATGGATGAGGAAGGCACAATGATAAGAAACAAGGATAGAATGGTATGTAAAGGCTACTCACAACATGAAGGCATAGACTATGAAGAAACATTTGCACCTGTTGCTAGACTGGAAGCTGTGAAACTATTCCTTGCTTATGCTACACATAAAGACTTCAAAGTGTATCAGATGGATGTGAAGTCAGCATTCTTGAATGGTGATCTAGAAGAAGAAGTGTACATTGAGAAACTTGATGGTTTTCCTTTGATAGATGATGAAAACATGGTTTGTAGACTGAAGAAGGCGCTGTATGGACTGAAACAAGCACCGAGGGCATGGTATGCAAGACTAGATAAACATCTACTTCATCTTCATTTCAGAAAAGGTAATGCAGACAGTAATTTGTATTTAAGAACCGATGAAGATGGAATCTTAATTATAGAATTTTTTGTTGATGATATCATTTTTGGAGGAAATGATAAAATGAGTAAGAAGTTTGCTAAAGAAATGGAGAATGAGTTTGAGATGTCAATGATTCGTGAAATGAAGTTTTTTCTTGGTTTGAAAATTAATCAGAGTAAAAATGGCATATTTATATCTCAGACCAAGTACCTTAAAGAAATATTGAAGAAATTTGGAATGGAAGATTGTAAAACTATTGGTACACCCTGTTATGCCCCGCATACCCATCCCTACATTTTGTAGGCAAAATGTTGGGTCCCCCTTTTCGCTTTTGGCTCTTGCCTTGTTTTCCTTTCTTTTCTTTGTTTTCCCTCCAGGATTTTCTTCAGTGAGGGTTGTTTTTATTTTGATTTTTTCTTCTTGTGTCTCTAGGACTGAGTCTCGGAGTTTGTTTGTTCCTTCCAGAGCTAGATTTTGGACTCTGGGAGTCTCTGCCGTGATGTCTTCTTTTGTGAGAAGTATGGTTGCGTGGAATTCCCAGGCCTGAAGTCTTGAGGTTTTGCATGTTCTGAAGTTGTCAGGAAGAGTGCAACCTATTTTTTTACCCTAAGGGTATAAATATAAGTTACCTTTCATTTTTCACATTTACCATGATTAAAACACTTAGAGCACAGAGCGATTTTAAGGCGATTAAGGCAATAAAACTACGAATTGCTTACTGTGCTTAGTGGCTAATTGAACATTGAGGTGTGGTGCTTGCTCGTGATTGCTTAAAGGTGAAAATTGTTGTAGAATGCTCCTCATGTTCATCTTTCCTAATTTTCTTTGTGCTTCCAGGTAGGATTTCAGTTTGTCCTTCTCTGGTTTTCTGGTTCTTGCTGGTTTCTTTTGCTTCATTTTTGTTTGGTTTTTCATTTCCGCCTTTTTGGTCTTACTTTTGGGTTTCCTCACATTGGTGGTTTGGATCTACCAAAGGGTTGTCCACCCTCTGTGCAGTTGTAATCTAGTGTATATATTGCACATTGTGGTAGGGTAGTTTTAGGCATTTGTAAATTCTTTGCATAGTGTAAATAGTCTATAAATATTATATATATGTCTCGGCCCTCTGTATTTTAAGTGTATATGTGTCATGTATATCCTTCTATTTAGTTGAGATAATCATGCTCCATCGCATTTTGAATCATTCTGCTGAGCTCGTCTAGAGGGAGTCACCACGGTTTGAACTTGGCACCTCGCTGAGTCGAGCCATGGAAACTTTCTCTCTCCTCTATCGTATCACCTTAATGGCGGGATTAATTTCCCATGAGTAGGCATTCAAACCCCATCCCATCTGGCATTTAATTTCCCCTGTGTCGGCCCACTTGTCACCATTAATGCCCTTTACACTACCTATCATGTGGCCACGTGACAACCCATGTCAGCTAAGTATGGCTTCCTACTGGTCATGTCAAAAATGGCTAACTCTTCCAAACTTTGGGTGTTGGGAAGCCCCTGGGTCTTCATACCGTCTTTGTCACTTGATCCAATACCCCGAAGCCCCTGAGTGTTTATCAAAATCCAATTCATGTGTCTTAATACCCTGAGATTTTTGATGTGTGCTAACGTTGTTGGACAGGTGATGGATTGTGATGATTTCCCCAGAATTCACATAATTATTATTATTATATCATGTATTGACGGTTCTCCTGTCTTGCAGGTTATAGATTAGTTGGTCAGAATGTCTTAGGTGAACACTCCTCCTGATAGCCCAGAGTTTCCTACTACCTCCACTCAGGTGGCCACAAAGACCAAGGCCGAAAAGATGCTGGCTAAGCTACCACTAACCTCCAAGTACCTAAAGGAGGGCATTCTCATGGGGTCCAAGGTGGACTCCAAAGTGCAGGAAATAACAAATATAGATCCTGGACTCTCGGCGGAAATGCAAGGCTTGATTCAAACCATATATAGATTGAAGGTCAGCAGAGACAATATGGCCACTCATTTGGCCGCCTCTAGCATTATAAAGGCCACAAACTTTCCTTGTTACGTGCAATCACCAGAATTGATACTTCAACTGGAAACATTGTACAATGCACCTACTTAGACTATTCTGCTCGCCGATCTGTGGCTGTTACAATACCCAGCAACAATTGTCACCCTAGACGCAACAAATTTTTGCCTCGGGGCTGGGGATTCCATAGTTCAAAGGGTCTGTCATCATCAACTGAGCCAAGTCATTATAGGAGTTTGAGGAAGCTGATCTTGTCTCCTAGCAATATCTTAACACTCAATGGTTGAAATCCCCAAAGAGGGACCATAAAAAGATGAAGTTGGAAATTCCTCGAGCGGGTTTCAAAGAGCGCATTCAGGCAGGCATTATGTTTCTATACAGGATCTTCAGACTTCCCCATGCCCAATATTTCTCAGCATGGATGTACTTCTTTCTTTACTACATCACCACCCACAACCAAACTTTCAATTGGGCAGCTATCATAGTCAATCACGTGGACACGCAGCTAAAGGGCGTCATCCAGAGTTCCAAGTTCTATATGACATCTTACGTGCTATGGGTACTGGCCAGTTAACACCATGGGATAATTATCCCCAATTCCAATGGGAACTAAGTTTCCTAAATTTTTATAGGATAAATCATGCTTTCATTTACCAAAATATTCTAACACTTACTCGGGACTCTAGGTACCATTTATTGCAGGAAGCAATGAACCTGGTCAGTACTTACAACCATTATTTTATTTAGTTCCAGAAACACACATACATTCAGGTGACTCGCTAGTATAGGAAACCCTATCTTCTTCTCTGATATTGCAGGGATAGAATCATTCTTTCAAAGTTTTGTCAGCAAATCCTAGAACTGCACGCCTTCTTCACATTGAAGGTCACTAATGTTCCATTCCCAGTTTCTTGTGGGAATTATGCGTGCATCCTCGCCACTGCAAAGGAGGTAGATAGTTATTTGAAGAGCCTGGGATTGGTGGAATTCCACCACACCAGCAAGAATTATGATCCTCTAGGCAAGATTGCCTTGGCACTTCCCCGAGAATCCCCACCACATAAGGAAGACATCAAAGATTTTTGGGCAGACTGTCAAGATAGTTTTGATCTCCGGGCCCACCAACAATCATGAATGTCCAAGGGACTTATGAAGGTGCTTGACCTTTGGGGTTTCCTAAAGGGTTTTTCAGATGACAGGCTGCTGGAGGACCTGGCATATAAAGGGCAAGGATTAGACAAGTTGGACCTCCATCCGGTGGATTGGGCTACCCTAGAGGATTTGACAATTGAGGGAGTATGCCACCCTATTTTGGAGGCCAGTCATAGTTATTTTTCCTGGGTGTGTACCAGTAGCACCTGGAAGGGGGAAATTATTTGAAGGACCGCTTCAACCCCTACTACCACCGTCGGAACTAGCACAAGCAAGGGGAAGGAAAAAGAAGACACCCCAGCTAAGGCTCCTCTCTAGGGCCCAACCCACATAATGGCGTAGCTACAAAAATAAATGGAGTTGGAAAAGCTGGAAAGCTAGTAGATAAGTGCGCAAATGTCCTCCGACCTCCTCTTAACTCCAGTTTCATTTTCTCCCACAGCGGGATACCCGTCGTTGGCCACAATGATGAGCAGGTAGACTTTTGCTAAGGTGGGTTCTACCAATATTTTAGATACCTGGGTCCCATTACTCATGAAGAAGAAATGGAGGGTGACTCCTAATCCCAGCGTAGTTTCCAGCCCTAGTATGTCAGACATGCCTCTGGTTGATGTTAGTTTAGACTCTCCCAAACTTGAAAATATTTTTGATTCCTCTCTCCCACATGGGGAGTTTGATGATGTCTTCAAGGTAGATGAGCTCATGAACCTTCATGAGGATGTAGATCACATAGCAGAGGAGATCATTGCCCAAGGAAAATATTATATCCCCATAGAAGAAGAGGTCCCAAAGTAAGAAGCTGATATAGAGCACGAAGTCTGGGAAGAGACACAAAGGGAGCCTGAGCAAGAGAAAGCACCGGTCCAAGAGACTGAGGATACGCAAAGGCAAAGCACAGATGAGCAACCGATGGTTGGGGAAAATAGACCCACAAGAACAACTGTACCCCCAATTAGCACACTCCAAATGCCTTCAATTACTCAGGGTGACCAGTTTCCCCGGAGTACATTCGGTGAAGTGGTAAAGGTAGCAACATTGTTAAATTTTGGCCAGAGACCTCACCCACTTCCACAAGATGTTCTAGTGGAAGAGGATGTTTCGACAGTTGAAATTGATGAGGCCAAAGAGAAATAATAGTAGAACAATGGGGAAGTACCTGAAGATATGAATGTTGAATCAGCTAATGTTGAGAAGGCTAGGGAAATCCTTGAGGATACAGGAGATGTCAATGTCAGCAAAGAAGAAACCCTAGACATCACAAAATAAAACACCAACATGGCGGTGAATAGTGAGACCTCCAGAGAGCAGGAGAAAGAAAATGAACAAGATAAAGGACAAGATCCCGATGACACTGTACATTCCAGGAACGCACTACCAAATTCCAAAGAGAAACCAGATACTCAGATTTGAATAGAAAAGCCGCCCCAACTGCCCCAATGGCTAGTAGAATCCAGAAAGACAAAGGCCCCAGTGGTAGTGACAGGTGTTCCCCTCTCCTTGGCTGAGATGATGGTCCAAAGTGTAGAGGCACAGAAGCCCAAGAAGGCACTGACAGTGCATACCCTCTAGACTGGTCCAATAGGAAGCACAGTTGGGATGATCACAACACCTTCTCCAGATGCAAATGCAGTGGTCATAAGGCCCAAAGATTACACTATTAAAGAAGTGGCACTAAGGAGAAGAGATAAGAAGGGTTAATTGGACCTGTTGAGAGAGGCCACCAAAGTAGTAAAGGCCTAATACATCAAACAAGGCCAAAACTTGAAGGAGGAAAGAGAAACTAATGCAAATCTGCTCACAATTCTAGCACAAATTACATAGCCTCTGGCCGAGATCCACCTAGAAATTTCTACCTCTGGATTGTCGCTTGTACAGGGTGATATGGATTCTCTTTGGGCCATGAAGAAGGAATAGGCTGTGGATGGGTGGGTCACTGAGCAGATAGCCACCATAAGAAAATTTCTAGCGGTATCCCTCCTAGATCTTTACCAGATCAACATTCTCCTCAGTCAGGCTAATGGCTCCACTATTGTATGGGAGCAGGATTTGGAGAAGTATGAAAAATGGAAGGCCGAGTTGGAGGAAGTTTTCAATGTAGGAGAAGAAGCTGTGATAGAGGCAAGAATTTTGGGAGATGAATTGTATGTTTCTCTCCGAGCCTAATACTCCAGATTTGGCCTCAAAATCAAGGTGTGCAAGGAAATCGTTAAGGCCTTAAAAGAGAAGGTGACCGTGGCCTGATATCCTATGGGCCTATTTAAGGTATTTGTGGTTGAGTTATTGCAAATTGATCCCTTCACCACCAGGACATGCACCCCAGAGGACTACATCCTCAACAAATTTGATAAACAAATGGAATCCCTGTATTCGATTGCTGGAGATTTTGACCGGAGTAGGTTATCAAGATTATCCAAGATGATGATCCGAGCACATGATGCCGTGAAGATGGTAGATGAATTACGGAATGGGGTGGGAGAAATTGAAGAAATATTAGAGGTTATCTGTGGCCAGTGGGACAACATTAGGGGCATAGATGAAGAAGGCGTAAGCATAGTATTAGAAGTGTTCAAAAATAGTAAGGGGCCATAAGGTTCTCCGGAGTCCAAAAAATTTTATCAGCTAAGCAGATTTTGTATTCATTATTCTTTGAGGGTAAGCTCCCAGATCTTGGAATTCTAGATCTACAGTTTTGTATTCTTTTGGTGACCTGCGTCCAAGTTCCCGAAGCTGACCGGTCACCATCAAGCAATTAATAAGGATGTTAGGAAGTGGGTGATTCTAGCAAGGCATGTCAGCTCAACAGGAAGGTTTTGACAGGTGGTCTTCCCAAGGCACCACTCCAACATAACACCTAGTGCATCAAAGATAGTGAGCCACTTTTCCATTGATGAGGTATGTAGCCTCGATCCCCAGGGGATCAGATTTCTTTTGTTCTCCCTCTGGCTCTCTTCTCAAGGCCAATTCTTCCATACCTCCTTTCCTATCTTATACTTCTAACATGTCAGAGCTCTATGCTTCTCAAGGTTGTTGTAGCATGGTGTAGGTAGTACTGGCCACCAAAAATTGTATTTTATTGGTTGAGTGTAAAGGTAAGTTAGGTTAATTTTAGGGAAAATCTGTGTATGAATAACAAGTCTGACCTCATTCCAAGGGTCGGCAAAATTGATGATTTTGCAGTCCATAGCTATAGTATTTTCATTTTTCATTTCTAGTAGTTGCAGAGCTCAATTCTCATTAGTCTTTAGAAGCTTTTAGTAGATGGATGCTCCCCTGGAGTTTTTGATGTACTTACCAGTGATGCTGGAACACCATTAATGAAGAAAGAAGGATTCTGGCAATGCTTTTGTTGGTCTGTCAATCTCTGATTTAATAATTTTCATGGTGTATGTTTCTTATGTCCATTGCTCTAATATATTAATTAGATTAACAACCTTCTTTTCCCTCACTATTGAATACGTATGAACTGATGGTTGTGCACGCATTCAATTTTTTAGTGTAGCATGTTAGAGCTTGGTTGATGTTTTGAATGTATTTGCATGACTATAGATAGATGAAATACTTATGACTCTACCCTATCTTTTTAAGTTTATCTAGTAACTAACAAATGCTTACAAGAAACCCCGCTTACCTAAATCCCTGGAGAAGATGAGCCGAGATAACCAGCTATCCCCCTAAACAAAATAATCACAACGCCCAACTTAGCTCCCGCACTATCAAGGCCTGACTCATGTGCTTGAGGGCTTGGAGAATCTCATTTCTTGAGACAACCTTTATAGGCAAAGTTGGTCGGTACCACAATACGCAGTGACAACTTACATCTGTTGGAAGACCTAGTCACAAACCCCCATCAACAGAAACTGGTGCAAGAAGAAGGGCATGAGCTCATCCCCTTATGAGGATTTAGAATTTACACCCCCTAAGGGTTCTCCAAGACTTAGTTTTAGGAAGTAGACCTTTAGTGGGATTGGATCATTTTCACTAGCCTGATTCAAAAGAATCCTTAGATCAGCCCCTAATCCTAGAAGGTTTGTTGAACTTGAGCCTCCCGCCTGAAAGAAGCGGACCCAGAAAGTAAAGATAGCTAACATTGTCTAGGGATCTACTATGTCTTAGAATACCCAAGTCTCCCAGACAACTCTGAGGATTAACACTCGGCCTCAGCAAAATCCAACACCCCTAATGGTTTCTTACTTTGGCAACACCGGGTCCCCAATGGGAACTTTTTTGGGTGCAACCAATGATCTTCCCACACACCCAAAAAATATTTTCCCCCAATATGAGAACTTAGGCTCACAAAATTTCGAAGAGCATCTACAGGCATACAAGGATGCCATGAACCGACACCGGATCTAACATCAAGATGTTGTGACCCAGATGTTCTCTTTGTCCCTGGGATAGTTAGAGCTGAACTGGTACCTCAACTTGCAAGCCAACTCCATCAACAGTTGGCAAGACATGGAGGATGCCTTCTTAGTAGCCTTTCATGTACACATGGACCTGGTGTGGTCCCAAAACTAGTTCATCTCCATCAGGAAGGAACCAAACGAGCCCCTTGCAACATTCAACCATAGGCTCCAACACACCTTGAAGCGGTGCACAGGTCCTTTTATCCCATCCTCAAAAGTAACAATCTAGACATTCCTGAATGCAATGGACCCTTTCGTTGCCACTCTACTATGGATAACTACCACCCTCACTGACTGGGATACTCTGGAAAAAGTTTACAACCTAGCCTTGGAGTTGTCCCGCAGTCTCAACAAATCTCCAGGCGGGATTGGGCAGAGCATGCTTTTCAACATGATACCCAGTAGAACTTATTATGCTAGGGGATACAACCCCAATTAGGCAATGAGTGCCCTTGTAATGGCCATGAATCCCCCACCACCATCGATAGACCAACATGCCTAGTACGTATATCCATCGCAAGCCCAAACAATACCAGGTCTGGAATTTGGTCCCTAGAACCAACCAAAGCAAACACAACAACCATAGACACAACCTTCTGGAGTGCCCTTTTTCCAGTCACTTGCAACTAGAGGATTGCCACCCTTGACTCTGGTACCTTCTTCTACCTTTCCTAGGAACCAACAACAACAACTGTCACATTGTGACGCGAACACCCAACTATCTGCCGAGGTTGAATCCATCCTGCGACTATTGTCCTCACTGACTGTGGACATGGGACAGCTAAAGGTGGGGTCCCTTGCACCCCACAACACTAATTCCCAAAGAGGGAATATCTTCTCCGGCCAACAAAATACCAATGCCGGAGGAAGGAATTACAACAACGGGCCTTGGCCCAACCAACAACAATGGAACAACAATGCTAACACCGGAGGTCCTCCTCCAAACTAAAACACCAATCAGGGTGGTGTTGGACCTTCCCATTTCACACCAGTCAAAGAACTCCAACCCCTAACCAACTGGTGTATATTATATGACACCAGCTCTCATTCCAAGGTGAATTGTGCTACACTAGAAAAGGTTATCATGATCTCCCAGCTGGATAGACAACAAACTACTAATCCTACTCCCCTAGAACCCCCCATTCAGGAGCCCACTCATAGTGCCTTCACCTATGAGACTATCTTCTTTGGAGTAGACAAAGGAGATGAAGAAGAACCCAGACTACAGGGGTTCTTTAATGAATCTATTTTGGCCTTTGAGGCCAATGCCTTCACCAACCAACAGACTCCCTACAACACCCAAAGTCAGGCTGGTAAAGGACCAGTTTACACACCCACACCCCCTAAAGATACCCCTCCCTAGGATAACACAACTGATCACCCCATTCCTCCTAAAGGATCTAGCTCTAACCAAGCTAAGGACCTGGTCGAGGGAAGCCAACAATTCTCTGGGGGAGGTTTGACATCACAAAGGTGTTAGAACACACCACCACCTCCATGGCCTTGATGGAAGTTTTTCTAAACTACCCCGAGCAGAGGAAGTCTCTTCTGAAGCTCTTGGGAAACCTAAAAGTTGTTAGTCACCCACCCAAGACTGTCACTTTTGATGATGCCAATGTGGCTATTTTCTGGGGTAACACTGAGGATCCTCCCTTCTTACTAGGCTTAAACATACAAGGGAAGAACCTTTATAATTGCTTGGTAGATTTTGGAGCTTCGGGTAACATCATGCCCTTATCCATATGCCAGAAGCTTGAATTTCATCCTACTCTATCCAATAGCATAGTAGTCCAACTGGATAAAACTATTGTAAAAATGGTAGGTGAGATGAAGAACATCTGGATTTAGCTCATCCAAGACCCCAGGATAGCTAGTGTAATTGACATCCAAGTGGTGGACATCTTAGAGACTTATGGGATGTTACTAAGTCGTAATTGGTCTAAGTCCCTCAATGGGTGTTTCTCCACCACCTTCTCCCACTTGTGGCTCCCCTAGGAGGGAGATTCTAACTAGATCCAGATAGAAAGTGAGCCCCAGATGAAACAGGCCCTCACTAAAGTTGAGAGGGTGAATGAAGTCCTCTTCTTTAAGACTTCCCCTGGGGTGTACCGACCCCTAGAAATATTAACCTTTGATTTCACCCCCAAGGAGGATACCATTGTTTCTTAGAGGATGCAAGACCTAGACAAAAAAAATAAGGGGTGAATTTAACTCACGATGTGTCGCAGTGACCCCCACTATGCTCTTGTCTAGCACTTGGTGCCAGGTACATTACCAGAAACATTCAAAACTAGGGTGTGAGCCCTATTTTTCCACCACAACCTGACACATCAATGCCCTCTGGGAGAAGAAACACTTTTTTGGATCCCTTGACCCAATACTCCCTCTGGTGATGTATCCATGATGTCACCAGTCCAGGAATCCCAGCCATAGGCTTGTCTAGAGGAAAACCTCACCCAAGTGCTATCAAAGCTGGAGGAAACTCCTCCCAACCTTCCCAAAAATAATCCAAAGGCCACTCCACCTTCCCTACCCCAGACAATGAATAGTGACTTGTGGACCCTTAAGTTTGACGGGTCCCAGTCCAAGAAAGGCTATGGGGCTGGAGTGGAATTGATCAACCTGTGGGAAAAAACCTTCCTTGTATCTTACAGGCTATAGTTCAACTGCACAAATAATGTCATGGTGTATGAGGCTTTGGTCCTTGGACTATTATTTGCATTAAGAAAGGGAATCACCCACCTCTGGGTGTTGGGTGATTCAGAGTTGATCGTAAAGCAAGTCCAGAGCCAATACACTTGCCACGATAAAATGCTAGCCACATATCGCAATAGAGCATGGAGCCTCATTGAGGATTTTGATGCCTTCGGCATTGAACTCATTCCTCGAAAAAGAAACTATGTTTTGAATGCTCTAGCTATATCTGCCTGCAATCTTGAGCCAATGCATGGCTCCTAGCTCCATAAATTTTCCCTTGAGATGATCCCCACCCTATCCATTCTAGACAATGTCACCCACTTTCAGGTTTTTGAAGATGATCAACATATCCTAGCCTTCATGGCCAACGTTGGTGTTTTTAAAGACTAGATATTGGAAGAAAGAGATCATGACGACACTGGGCAGGGTGAAGAAGATGATGGGATCATAGACTTACCAATCAACACCATCCCTAAGGGGATGGTAGCACTAGAATGAGTCTTTGACTCAGACCCACGGGGCCTGGAAAAGATATCATCCTCCTCTGAGGGGGGAAAATTTGAGAAATTAAACATCAACTAGACCGGTAAAGAAAAATTGGTACACATCGACACCTCTTTCTCCCCTGAGGAGAAGGAGAAGATTCTTGTGGTTCTCCAAGAATACATTGATGTAATTGCATGGGGGTATGAGGATTTGAAGACCTATGATACATCCATCATGACCCATACCATCCCGCTGAAACCTAATGCTAAGCCTTTCCATCAAAATACTGGTCAACCCACTGATCGAGCCTCTAAATTGTTAGGAGGTTCAAAAATTGCTATCAACCTGGATCATGTTTCCAATCCGGCCTACTACGTGGGTTTCCAACCTCGTCCCTGTGAGGAAGAAAAGCGGCAAGATCCACCTTTGCATGGATTTTCAAAATTTAAACAAGGCATCGAAGAAGGATAATCACCCTCTCCCCTCATTGGATGAGGTATTACAAATCGTGAATGGGTCACAAATGATGTCCTTCCTAGATGGGTACTCCAGGTATAACCAAGTCATGTTTTAGTATGAAGATAGAGGCAAAACAACATTTACCACTAAATGGGGAACATTTGCATACCAGAGAATTCCCTTTGGCCTGATCAACGTGGGGGGCACATTTCAGAAGGCAATGGACATTGTGTTTGAAGGCCTAGTAAACTAGTGCATAATCATCTACATGGATGATTTAACCTTCTTTTCCCAAGACAAGAGTGATCATTCTGCCCATCTCGCACAGATTGGTGAGAGATGCCGCCAGTATGGGATATCCCTCAACCCCAAGAAATATATATTCAGAGTCACAGAAGGGAAGCTGCTTGGACATATTGTCTCTGAGAAGGGTATATCCATTGACCTTGAGAGAGTTGAAGCACTGCTAAATCTACAGATGCCTAGTAGCAAGAAGGAAATGAGATCTTGCTTTGAGAAGATCAATCTTGTCCAAAAGTTCATCACTGGATTTGCCAAAATAGTAAAGCCACTCAATGAGATGATGAAGAAAGATATGAATATTGAGTGGAGCCCAGAGGCAAAGCGAGAAATCGCCCAGATTAAAAAAATGATTATGGAGGCACCAATCTTGGCTAGTTTGGACTATTCCCTCCCTTTTCACATATATTCCTTTGCTTTGCCCTATTCTGCTATGAAATTTTTGACCCAAAAGGTCAAAGGGAAAGAACGACCAATAGCTTTCATGAGCTCCCCCTTTAAGAATGTCGAAGTCTGGTATTTGCCTTTGGAAAATTAGGCCTTTGCTCTTGTCTGCACTGTGAAAAAATTCTGGCATTTATATTCTCCGGAGCAAAGTGCCCGCTATCATCCTAAACCAAGCTATTGAGTCCCTGCTCTTGTAGAGTGAATTGGGTGAAAGATGGGGGAAATGGATGGCCATCCTCCAAGAGTATGATTTGGAAATGCAACCCATGAAAATATTATGAGGCCAGGGACAAAGTAAAGAGATGGAAGAAGAGACTCCCAACATTGAATGCCAGGAATACACAGTGAAGTCCATCACTCAAGATCTGTGGTATACTGTTCTGGTGTACTTATTATTGAATAATAGATGCCTGGTGGGGCTACCCCAAAACAAACATCACACTTTGCAGTTGAAAAGCACGCACTTCATGATAAAAAATGGAACACTTTTTTGCAGGAATTATGAAGAGGTGTACCTCCGGTGCATACACAAAGACCAAGCTGTGAAAATGATCGATGAATTTCACAGGCAGTTTGGAATTGGGCATGGCTCAGCTGATGCCGCTACCCATCAAATCCTCTAGGTAGGATACTATTGGGCCTATATCTTCAAATATGTCTACACTCACGTTAGGAGATGCCATACTTTCCAAATAGTGGTACATCGTGAGAAAAACCCAACCATGCCTCTACAGTCGGTCTTCAAAGCTAGAAATTTTGCCTAATGGGAATTTGAATTTATTGGGGAAATCAACCCCAACTCATCTACCAACCACTGGTACATTCTAACTGCTACTGATTATTGCACCCAGTGGTCTGAAGAAATTCCTTGTAAAAACAACATGGCAGACGTAGTCATAACATTCCTGAAAGAAAACATCGTCACAAGATTTGGAATGCCCTTTGCTATAGTATGTGACAATGGTCTGGCATTTTCTTTGACACAATTACTCGAATAGACCTATGACCAAAAGATCACTCTAATTTTTTCTAGCAACTATTACCCCCAGGGGAATGGTGTTGTTGAATCAACCAATAAAAATTTACTTGAGGTGATCAAACATCTGTTAGAACAGAACACCTAGGACTGGCACCAAAAGCTTAGATTCTCCCTTTGGGAAGATCACATTTGAATAAAGGCAGCCCTGGGGACATCCCCATTCCATCTAGTTTATGGCCAAAACCCAGTATTCCCCATCAACTTACAGATCCTGGTTTTACAGTTTATGCAAGAATTCGGCAACCAGGATAACATCGTGGAGGTTCAACTTTTGAATCTAGTGCGAATGGAGGAACAAAGAGACATAGCCCTTGAACATTTTATGTGTCACCAAGCAGTAGTAAAATGATGGTTTGACAGAAGATCCTAGTATAAGGCTTTTGAGATTTCAAACTTGGTCCTCTTGTGGGACAAGGCCCGGGAAAAGAAGGGAAAGCACACTAAATTTCAGCGGCTCTGGCTTGGACCATACCTGATATCTGAGATCTGCGGAGCTAACCCTTATCGCCTAAACACTATGACCAAAGAAGCCATCCCATTTCCTGCCAATGGTCAGTTTCTCAAGCACTACTTTGGATAGGTTAGGCGGTGAGTTGGCCCAAAGTTGTAATATATGTAAATTTCTTGCTTGTAAATTTTCTTTCCCGGTGTTCCGTTTGGAATACCCTTGCCTTGTAAATAGTTTTGCTGGCTGCCCTCTGGGGTGGCCTTTCCTTTGTCTTTTTGTTTTCTTTTGGTTTCTTGTTTTTATTTTTGGGTTCCCCAACATGTTGCCTGCATCTTGTAAACTGGTATGCTTTGCATAACATCTAGTCTTTGGAACAGTACCTTATGCATCCTAGTGAATCTGGAATCTATTGTTAGCATGGTGGAATTTGTCTGTGCTCTAGAGTTGTTTCATAAGTACAGTAAAAGGATATGGGTAATCTTCATCAGATTCACATCTTGACAGTCTAGACATCAATTAACAGAAAATCCAAGAAGCAAGTAATCAAACACCCTAAGAACAGATCATTTGCATTGATCAATTGACCAAGTCTGAAAATCAACAAAATATCCCTGGTCCAAAACTTTCTCTCCCATTTGGTAATTTAAAAATGGGTAGCAAGGTGAAAGAAGTACCGCCGTCAAAATTAACTAAGCTTAAGGTTCACGGTGAAAGAAGTACCGCCTTCCCACCAAGAAAAAGAAAGAAAAGAAAGAACTAAAGAATGGAGAATTCTCGTATCTGGGGGAAACGTGCTAGATACAATGACTTTGGCTTGATTTTCTTAGTTCCTCCTCTTTGTTTTTCTCAGAGGTCATCGGCTTGATTTTCTTCCAAAGCACACACCTCACAAATAAAGAAAGACCAAGAGATTTGAATCATCGATGGGCTGGATTTTATCAAAAGCCTCACGTCGTGCAAGAAGAATACTCTAGGTAAGGGTTTATTCTAGTTTTTTCTAACCATAGATTCTAAATTTCTCAAATGCATAAGGCATCTGTCCCAGATAGTCATCATTTGTTATGCCCTGTAGACCCATCCCTACATTTTCTAAGCAAAATGTTGGGTCCCCCTTTTCACTTTTGGCTCTTCCCTTGTTTTCCTTTGTTTTCTTTTTTTTCCCTCTAGGCTTTGCTTCCGTGAGGGCTATTTTTTTTTTTTTTTGGTCTTCTTGTGTCTTCGGGACCTGGTCCCAGAGTTTGTTTGTTCCTTCCAGAGCCAAATTCTGGACTCCAGGATTCTCCGCTACGATGTCTTCTTTTATGAGAAGGTATGGTTGCGTGGAATCCCCAGGCCGCCTATTCTAGAGTTGTCGGGAAGAGTGCAACCTATTTTTTTACCCTAAGGGTATAAATACAAGTTACCTGTCATTTTCACATTTACCATGATTAAAACACTTAGAGTGCAGAGCAATTTTAAGGTGATTAAGGCAATTAAACTACGAATTGCTCCTTGTTCTTAGTGGCTAATTGAACATTGAGTTGCGGTGCTTGCTCATGATTTCTTGAAGGTGAACGTTGTTGCAGAATGCTCCTCATATTCATCTTTCCTACTTTTCTTCATGCTTCTAGGTAGGCTTTCGGTTTGTCCTTCTCTAGTTTTCTATTTTCTGGTTCTTGCTTGTTTCTTTTGCTTCGCTTTCATTTGGTTTTTTATTTTTGCCTTTTTCATCTTGCTTTTGGGTTGCATCCCATTGGTGGGTTGGATCTGCCAGTGGGTTTTCCACCCTCTATGCAGTTTTTATCTAGTGTATATATTACACATTGTGGTAGGGTAGTTTTGGGTGTCTGTAAATTCTTTATGTAGTGTAAATACTTTGTAAATATTATATATATATATATATATATATATATGTCTCGGCCCTCTATATTTTAAGTGTATATGTCTCATGTATATCCTTCCATTCAATCAAGCTCATTGCGCTCCATCACATTTTGAATCATTCTTTCGAGCTCGTCGAGAGGGAGTTGCCATGGTTTGAACTCAACACCTCGCTTAGTCGAGCCATGGCAACTTTCTCTCTCCTCTGTCGTATCACCTTAATGGTGGGATTAATTTCCCACGAGTGTGAATTCAAACCCCATCCCATCTGGAATTTAATTTCCCCCATGTCGGCCCACTTGTTGCCATTAATGCCCTTTACGCCACTTGTCACATGGCCACATGATGACCCATGTTAGCCAAGTACAGCTTCCTACTAGTCACATCGATAGCGGCTAACTCTTCCATACTCCAGGTGTTGGGAAGCCCTTGGGTCTTCATACCATCTTTGTCACTTGGTCCAATACCATGGAGCCCCTGGGTGTTTACCAGAATCCAATTCATGTGTCTTAATACCCCAAGATTTTTTATGTGTGCTAACATTGTTGGACAGGTGATGGATTGTGATGATTTCCCCAGAATCCGCATAATTATTATTATTATATCATGTATTGATGGTTCTCCTGTCTTGTAGGTTGTAGATTAGTTGGTCAGAATGTTTGAGGTGATCACTCCTCCTAATAGCCCAGAGTTGCCTACTACCTCCACTCAAGTGGCCACAAAGACTAAGGCTGAAAAGATGCTAGCTAAGCTACCACTGACCTCCAAGTACCTGAAGGAGGGCATTCTTGTGGGGTCCAAGGTGGACTGAAAAGTGCAGGAAATAATAGATACAAAGCCCTGACTCTGGGTGGAAATGCAAGGCTTGATTCAAGCCATATACAGATTGAAGGTTGGTGGAAACAGTATGGCCACTCATTTGGCCGCCTCCAGCATTATAAAGGCTGCAAAATTTCCTTGTTCAGTGCAATCACTGGAATTGTTACTTCAACTGGAAATACTATACAATGCACCTACACGGACTATTCTACTCATTGATCCCTGGCCGTTACAATACCTAGCAATAATTGTCACCCTAGATGCAGCAACTTTTACCTCAGGCCTGGGGATTCCGTAGTTCAAAGGGTCCATCATCATCAACCGGGCCAAGTCATTATAGGAGTTCGAGGAAGCTTCTCTCATCTCCTGGTAATATCTTAACACTTAATGGATGAAGTCCCCAAAGAGGGACCATAAAAATATGAAGTTGGAAATTACCCGCAGGGATTTCAAAGAGCCTATTCAGGTGGGCATTATTTTCTATGCAGGATCTTCAGACTGCCCCATGCTTGGGATTTCTTGGTGTGGATGTAATACTTTCTTTACGACATCACCACCCACAACCAGAATTTCAATTGGGTAGCTATCATAGCCAATCAAGTGGACACGCAGCTGAAGGGTGTCATCCAGAGTTCCAAGTGCTATATGACATCTTATGTGCTGTGGGTAGTAGCCCAATAGAGACTAGCTTTTCTAGGTTTAGGAATAGTCGGTGAGATTGGGAACAGGCTGGTCCAGTTAACACCATGGGATCATTATCTCCAAGTCGTTTCCTAAATTTTGATAGGGTAAATGATTCTTTCATTTACCAGAATATTCTAACACTTACTCAGGACTCCAGGTACCAGTTATCGCAGGAGGCGATGAACCTGGTCAGTACTTACGGCCATTCTTTTATTCAGTTCTAGCAACACACATACATTCAGGTGACCGACTTCTTTGGAAAACCCTATCTTCTTCCCCGATATTGCGGGGATAGAATCATTCTTTGGGAGTTTTGCCAGTAGATCCTAGAACTGCACACCTTCTTCACATTGAAGAAGGTCACTAACGTTCCATTCCCAGTTTCTTGTGGGAATTATGCATGCAACCTCACTGTAGCAAAGGAGGCAGATAGTTAGTTGAAGAGCCTAGGACTGGTGGAATTCCACCACACTAGGAAGAATTACAATCCTCTAGGCAAGCTTTCCTTAGCACTTTCCCGAGCATCCCCTCCACATAAGGAAGACATCAAAGATTTTTGGGCGGATTGTCAAGATAGTTTTGATCTTCAGGCTTGCCAACAATCACGGATGTCCAAGGGACTTATGAAGGTGCTTGACCTTTGGGGTTTCCTGAAGGGTTTTTCAGATGATGGGCCGCTGGAGGACCCAACATATAAAGGGAAAGGATTAGACAAGTTGGACCTCCCTCTGGTGGATTGGGCCACCCCAGAGGATTTGACAATCAAGGGAGTATGCCACCCTATTTTGGAGGCCAGTCACAATTATTTTGCCTAGGTGTGTCCCAGGAGCACCCAGAAAGGGGCAATTGTTTGAAGGACCACTTCAACCCCCTCTTCCACCGCCAGACCCAACACAAGCAAGGGGAAGGAAAAAGAGGACACCCCAGCTAAGGCTCCTCTCTAGGGCCCAACCTCCATAATGGCACAGCTACAAAAATAGATGGAGTCAGCGAGGCTGGAAAGCAAGCAGATAAGTGCGCAGATGTCCGGCCTCCTCATAACTCCAGTTGCATCTTCTCACCTAGCAGGATCCCCATTATTGGCCACAATGATGAGCAGGTAGAATTTTGCTGAGGTTGGGTCTACTAATATTTTAGATACTGGGGTCCCATTACTCAAGAAGAGGAAACAAAGGGTGACTCCTACTCCCATCGCAGTCGCCAGCTCTGGTATGCCAGATGTGCCTTCGGTCGATGTCAGTTTGGACTCTCCTAAACTTGGAAATATTTTTGATTCCTCTCCCCCACATGGGGAGTTTGATGACGTCTTCAAGGAAGATGAGCTCATGAACCTTCATGAGGATGTAGATCATGCGGCGGAGGAGATCACCCCCCAAGAAAAAGATGATATCCCCGCATAAGAAGAGGTCTCAGAACAAGAAGTTGCTGCAGAGTAGGAATTTTGAGAAGGGACACATAGGGAGCCTGAGCATGAGAAAGCACTGGTCCAAGAGACCGAGGATACGCAAAGGCAAAGCATAGATGAGAAACTGATGGTTGGGGAAACCAGACCCATGGGAACAACCATACCCCCAATTATCACACTCTGAATGCCTTTAGTTACTTAGGGTGACCAATTGCCCTGGAGTATGTTTGGTGAGGTGGTAAAGGTAGCAGCATTATTAAATTTTGGCCAGAGACCTCACCCACTTCCACGAGATGTTCCAGTGGAAGAGGATGTTTTGACAGATGAAACTGATGAGGCCAAAGAGCAACAACAAGAGAATGATAGGGAAGTCCCTGAAGATACGAATGTTGAATTAGCTGATATTGAGAAGGACATGAAAATATCTGAGGATACAGGAGATGTCAATGCTGGTAGAGAAGAAACCCTAGACATCACAACAAAAAATGCCAACATGGCAGTGAATACTGGGGCCTCCGAAGAGCAGGAGAAAGAACAGGAACAAGACAAAGGATAAGATCCCAATGGCAATGTACATTCTAGGAACACGCTGCCAGATTTTGAAGAGAATCTAGATACTCAGGTCTTAATAGAAAATCTTCCACAGCCACCCCAATGGCTGGTAGAATCAAGAAAGAGAAAGGCCCCAGCGATAGCGATAGGTGTTCCACTCTCCTTGGCCAAGATGATGGTCTGAAGTGTAGAAGCCCAGAAGCCCAAGAAGGCACAAATACTCCATACCCTCCAGACTGGTCCAACAAGAAGCATAGTTGTGACAATCATAACACCTCCTCCAGATGCATATGTAGTGGTCGTAAGGCCCAAAGATTACACTGTTAAGGAAGTGGCACTAGGGAGAAGAGATAAGAAGGGTGAATTGGACCTGCTGAGAGAGGCCACTAAAGCAGTAGAAGCCTGATACATCAAACAAGGCTAGAAGTTGAAGGAGGAAAGAGAAACTAATGCAAATCTCCTCACACTTCTGGCACAAATTACACAGCCTCTGGCTAAGATCCACCTAGAAACTTCTACCTCTCAATTTCCGCTTGCACAGGGCGACATGGATTCTCTCCATGCCATGAAGAAGAAGGTACAGGCTATGGATGGGTGGGCCACCAAGTAGATAGCCACCATAAGACAATTTCTAGCAGTGTCCCTCCTGGATCTTTACTAGCTCAACATTCTCCTCAGTTAGGTGAATGGCTCCACTATTGTATGGGAGCAGGATTTGGAGAACTATGAAAAATGGAAGGCCGGGTTGGAGGAATTTTTCAACGCGGGAGAAGAATTCATCACAGAGGCGGGAATTTTGGGAGATGAATCATATGTTTCTCTCCAGAATGAGTACTCCAAACTTGGTCTCAAAATTGACGTGTGCAAGGAACTGGTTAAGGTATTAAAAGAGAAGGTGATCGTAGCCTGATATCCTATGGGCCTATTTCAAGCATTTGTGGTCAGGGTATCGCAAGTTGATCCCTTCACCACCAGGACATGCACCCTGCAGGACTACATCCTCAGCAAATTTGATGAAGGAATAGAATCCCTGTATCCAATTTCCAGAGATTTGACCAAGGCAAGTTATCAATATTATCCAAGATGATGATCTGGGCACATGATGCTGTGAAGATGGCAGATGAATTCCAAAACAGGGCCGGAGAAATCAAAGAAAGATTAGAGGTTATCTGTGGATGGTGGGATAGCATTAGGGGCATAGATGAAGAAGGCATAAGCCAAGTATTAGAAGCATTCAAAAATGGTAAGGGGCCATAAGGTTCTCCAGAGTCTGGAGATTTTTATCGGCTAAGCAGATTTTGTATTCATTATTCTTTGAGCGTAAGCTCTTGGATCCCGAAATTCTAGATCTACAATTTTGTATTCTTTTGGTGACCCGCATCCAAGTTCCCCAGAGCCAACTAGTCACCATCAAGCAATTAATAAGGATGTCAGGAAGTGGGTGATTCTAGCAAGGCACGTCGGCTCAACAAGAAGGTTATGTTAGGTGGTCTTCCCAAGGTGCCACTCCAACATAACACCTGGAGCATCAGAGATAGTGAGCCACTTTTCCATTGATGAGGCATGTAGCCTCAATCCCCAGGGGATCAGATTTATTTTGTTCTCCCTCTGGCTCTCTTCTCGAGGCTGATTCTTCTATATCTCCTTTCTTGTCCTATTCTTCTGACATGTCAGACCTCTATGCTTCTCGAGGTTGTTGTAGCATGTTGCAGGTAGTATCGGCCACCAGAAATTGTATTTTATTGGTTGAGTGTAAAGGTAAGTTAGGTTAATTTGAGGGCAAGTTTGTGTATAAATAACAAGTCTGACCACATTCCAAGGGTTGGTGAAATTGATGATTTTGCAGTCGATAGCTATAGTATTTTTAGTTTTCATTTCTAGTAGTTGCAGAGCTCAATGCTCATTAGTCTTTAGAAGCTTTCAGTAGATGGATGCTCCCCTGAAATTGTTGATGTACTTACCAGTGATGCTAGAACACCATTAATGAAGAAAGAAGGATTCTGGAAACGTTGTTGTTGGTCTCTCGATCTATAATTTAATACTTTTTATGCTGTATGTTTCTTATGTCCCTTGCTCTAATATATTAAGTAGATTAACGACCTTCTTTTCCCTCGCTATTGAATATGTATAAACTAATGGTTGTGCACGCATTCAGTATTTTAGTATAGCATGTTAGAGCTTGGTTTCTATTTTGAATTTATTTGCATGACTATAGATAGACGAAATACTTTTGACTCTGCCCTATCTTTTGAATTTTATTTGGTAACTAATAAATGCTTGTAGAAAACCCCGCTTACCTAAATCCCTAGAGAAGACGAGCTGAGATAACTAGCTATCCCCCTGAACAAAATAGTCACAATGCCCAACTTAGCTCCCATACTATCGAGACCTGACTCTCACGTGCTTGAAGGCTTGGAGAATCTCATTTCTCTAGACAACCTTTATAGACAAAGTTGGTCGGTACCCTGGTACCCGGTGACAACTTACATATGTTGGCGGACCCGGTCACAAACCCTTGTCAAAAAACCCATGGTAACAGGGAACAAACTAACTAAAAATGATGAGACTTAAAGTGTTGGGAATAATTAGTATAGGTCAATGATTAGAGGTCTACAATATTTGACACACACTAGACCAGATATTACCAATGCAGTTGGAATTGTGGCTAGATATCAGGCAGATCCTAAACAGACACAATTTGTTCCTATGAAAAGAATTTTCAGATATATGAAAGGAACAGTAGAGTATGGATTATGGTATGAAAAATCTGATAATTTTACATTGCAAGCTTTTACTGATGTTGATTGGGAAGGTAATGTAGATGACAGGAAGAGCACAAGTAGCGAAGCATTTTTCCTTGGAAAGAGGCTAGTTTCTTGGTTGAGAAATAACTAGAATTGTATTGCTGAATCTACTGCTGAGTCAGAGTATGTTGTTGCTGCAATAAACTATACACAAGTTGTTTGGATGATACAAATGCTAAAGGACATCAGAATAATTTTCAAAGAACCAGTGGTTATCCATTGTGGTAACTCCAGCACAATGAATATGTCAAAGAATCGTGTAATGCATTCAAAGACTAAACACATTTCCATCAAGTAGCATTTCTTAAGGGAGAAGGTAGCAAACAAAGAGATCAAATTGGAGTATATTAGATGATGACATTATTTTTCCATTAGTATACTCACTGAAAAACATAGACAAAAAGCATTATCGATAGATAGCATGCATTACCAGTGAACCACAAGCAGTACCAGTGAAATGCAAGCATACTCGACAGAACAAAGATTTTGAGAAAATGCTAAGTATAAAAGTGACAAGCATCACTGGTGACCACAAGTATTACCGGCGAAATTTTTTTCAGAACTGACCCAATAGAAATAGAAAAGGCATACTCGATGACCAGTTCAAGAAAGGAACACCGACGATCAAGAAAATTGACCATCAGAACCGACAGACAGATCAAGAACCCGCAAATTGTGGATCTGAGTTTTACACGATGGTTAAAGCAATGTAATTCTATTTATAGAGTTTTGTTTTTGTTTTAAATTAGAATTTGATGGTCACGCAAGCTTTATGTAAATTCTTTAAAGCATCCTAATGGATCTAAAGCATATCTAACTAAAGATCAAGGTCAAGTGGTAAACCTTGGATCTAGAGTTAACTTGCATTGCATGAATCAAGAATTGAACCAAAATTTGTATAAATAGATGTTCATGCTCAATTGTGATAATATGAATTCTTTATTATTGATATCCATGAAGAGCATCTAAGGAGTAGAAGGTAGAATTCAGGAAAAGATCAGAAATAGAGTACATCAGTTTTCAAGAACACACAGAGGCTATCGACGAGCAGATAAAGGTATTATTCAATCATGGAAGGATGATTACAAATATGTATGAAGCTTTATAGGATCTGTTATTAGCAATTGAAGATTGCATTTATCATCAGATCAAATACTTATGTAGTTGCATTCTAACAAGTGCATCACATATAAAATCCTTTTGTAGAAGGTGGACTTAACCGTTCTTTCCAAATCTCTTAACAGAG
>MU224270.1:1465215-1476506 GCA_018584345.1 Thuja plicata
ATCTAAAGCATATCTAACTAAAGATCAAGGTCAAGTTGTAAACCTTGGATCTAGAGTTAACTTGCGCTGCATGAATCAAGAATTGAACCTAAATTTGTATAAATAGATGTTCATACTCAATTGTGATAATATGAATTCTTTATTATTGATAGCCACGAAGAGCATCTAAGGAGCAGAAGGTAGAATTCATGCAAAGATTAGAAATAGAGTACATCAGTTTTCAAGAACACACAGAGGCTACCGACGAGCAGATAAAGGTATTATTCAATCATGGAAGGATGATTACTAATATGTATGAAGCTTTATAGGATCTGTTATCAAAAATTGAATATTTCATTTATCATCAGATCAAAGACTTATGTAGTTTCATTCTAACAAGTGCATCACATCTAAAATCCTTTTGTAGAAGGTGGACTTAACCGTTCTTTCCAAATCTCTTAACAAAGTGCACACTTAAAAGTGTTGCTAAAGCTTCAAATGAAGTAGATCTTAACAGGTCTCCACTGTAATAATCCTAACATGGTAGGTCATCAGAAGTGACCAATTGTAAGCCTTAACTAGCCCCTTATTATCTGCAGATAGTGAAGTTTGTGGGTAACAATCCCCACCGCAGTTTTTACTTCCTTAACAGGAGTTTTCTGTGATATCATATCTTGTGTCATGTGTTATCTATTTTCATGAATGTTTCTATTATTGTTACATATCAAAATAATGTATGATATGATTTCATATGCATAAAGAAAGATGAACAGTTAGATAATATAAAATTACAAACTGATGACTAAGGGTTAATGGGCTAACGAAAGAAAAGTTTTAGAGGTACTGATTCACCCCTCCCCTCTTAGTACATCATCTCAATATAATTCCAACATTAGCATGAAGGAACAGATAGCAGATATATTTACCAAACCTTTGCCAAAAGATGCTTTTGAGTATCCGAGAGGCATGCTTGGGGTGATGGCTTCTCCCAGTGAAAACTAAATGATACAGATGTGCATCAGTCTAGTGGATCTCAGAGCCATAGCTTCTCTAGACTTGAGGTGTGGATCTACTCCTTAGGGGGAGTGATCGCAGAAAATACTAGAGTACATTTAGGTGATCTTGCACCTAGCTAATTGGACATGAAGATTTGAAAAATCTACATCTTACAGGAGACTACATGTGAACTATGGCACCCTTTGCCATTGCTGCCAAAGGGGGAAGGAATCTATGAGAAAATCCCTACTATTTTGGGAAATTTATGTTGAGTATATTGAGAATATTGTATTGAGAGAGAGTAATTTTGGGTTGATGCATATAGATTTTCCCATATGTTTCCATCAATGCCAAAGGGGGAGATTGTTGGATGATATCAGTTTTGGTTACTGATCATGCTGTTGATATTCATGTTTTTTCACTGATGTCAACATATACTTTTATGGATAAGACAAACGGACTACTTAATTTGAATGAGTGTATGAACACTGTACAGATGATTCAAAAGGATCAAAGTTGGATTTATACTGAACGATGTGTCCTCACCTTACTCCTAAGGTCGCTTGACTTTATGTTACATTTTGTGGATGCTACAGTTCATTTGGTGAAGACTGGATTTATGGACTGCAACTGTGATTGTGGACAGAGCAGGTCTCTATGTTTTGGGTATATCTCTCTGATGGAGATATTTAAGAACTTGTGAGCTTACTGATGGACAACCGACATATGTTAGTGTAATGGGTTGTGTTTGATTGTTGATTGAAGACTGATGATGTCAATTGTGGCGTGTACTCTAGAGAAGACCTATTTCCTAGCCGACTTCAGACATGTAGCATGTGGAATTAATTGTGAGCATGAATTACAGATCTGGAAATATATGTAATGAATTTTAAATGTTGTATACTTGTCTTAGATAATGTGTGTATCTTAGCAAGGGGCTATTTAATTATTTGTATGATGGAAATCCTTAATTGGCCGACCTAATAAGCTATTGTGCAAGGGTATATATGGAAGTTATATTCTTGTGGAGAAGTGTGACAGAGAAAAGAAGAGAAGGAATGTGTGAAAGGTGCAAAGCTTGTTGACTGCTAGATGCAAGCAGAGTTGATACTTCGTTGGAACTAATCAAGCAAAGACAGTTGTTGGTAGACAATTATATGATTGTGTATTTTCTTTATATACACTTGTGCAGATTATAAATCCTTGAGGGTGGCTTTAGCCTTCTTTGGGAAGTGTGCCTTGACAGTGAGCCTACTATTTCCTTTGACTCCTGATAGGGTCTATCTCCTAACAGGGACTATGTACTGTAATGTTGTAACAATCTCCCAACAGGGCTAATATCTTTTAACAGGGATACTATACTCTCAGTACATTATTTGTGGGTGTTAATTCCCGTCGGGGTTTTACCTTTAACAAGGTTTCCTCAACAACAAATATTGTGTTTTGGTGTTGTCTATTACTGTGTTATCATTTACATTTGCAGATTTGGTTTATAAAGAATAAATTTTAAATATCTATATCATAACTGATTCACCCCCCTCTTAGTTTTCTTGTGGACTATTATTCCTAATAGGAAGGCCAAGGGATATTTGTGCATGCACAAGGGCCGATGACTATTTATGTAGAGGTTGGGGTTTTTAGGAATGCTTCATTATTTTCGTAACGCGTCAACCTTCTCCATTTCCCTGACTGAGATCACACAAGGCCACCCGCGTAGACTTCTCTCGCCAAAGATGATGTGCACCTGCAACATTAGAGGTGACTTATCTATCCATAATGAGAGGAAACACTCTAATGAATTCCACTAATAAACGGGGGACGTGGCTATGATTTTTAGAAAAAAATGAAAGTCCACAAAACCTCACAACCTTCTTTTATGACATTGGCTTAAAAAAATCATAGATTGACTCTAATACCATGAAAGAACTGTTAACCAATTGATGGTAGTAGTTATGAAGATTGAATTCAGAAGAATACAAGCAAGTAGAATGGTTAGATCAGTTGTTAGTTTGTCATTAATGTCAAGCAATTGATTTATGGTTTATATTAAGTTTCCATATCAATCAGAGTGGAACTTAATTGGGCATATAATAAAGATCATACAATGATGTGGAACCATTGGTATAATTTTTTTTACTTAACATTAGATATTGTTAAGTCAATAAAGCAGTGAAGTGTTAGTCAGTCAAGCAAAGAAAAGAGTCACCGAGCGAAGTTGACAACCGAGCAAGGTCAATTTCCAAGGAAGGTTGGTAACCGAGCGAAGTCAGACACTGAGTGAAGATAATCACCGAAGTCACCAAGCATGGAACAAAGTTTGAATAGAGATTGGATTCAAGGAGAAGAAAATTTTTTATGTGAAGGCATAGAGATCAAGAAGATGCTAAGGACGAAGGAGAATTTTTTTACAAGATCTACGGTCATTAAAAGTCAAGTTCAAAATCTAAGATGTTGATTAAGCAGAAAAATGAAATTTGTGAGTTCCAAGATAAGTGCAAGTCACGAGGCAAGGTTAACTGCCTAACTGAGTGACAAATACATTGCATCAATTGATTTGAGATGATCTGGCAGATGAACGCAATTGAAGGGAACCATAATCAATAGGATTAAGAGGAAAAATAGAGGCCTATATATATTAATGAGTTTGTATGTTTATACAGAGTTGCTAGTGAATTGAATAGTTAAAGAGCTACCAGGAAGAGTAGTGAAAGAATTGGAGAACCAGTCCAGAAGAGAGACTGATGAGTTGTGGATGCCAGTAAGTTTCAAAGAGCGAACAAGGGATCCGACCAAGCAAAGTATAGTTGGAGAATCACAGGTCAAATTAGTACACTATTTCTTACTAATATTTGTAACAAATAATCTCTTAACTGAGTGGACCTAACAAGTCCTTTTGTAAATCCTTGAGAAAGGTAACATTCCAGGATGAATATTTAAGACCTCTAACTAGGCCACTCCTAGTAGGGTGAATATCTTAATAGTTCTAAGGTAAATCCCCTAACAAGGTCGCATCCAAGAAATGTGCATTGTAATCTTTGACTAGATTGGCTCTTAACCGAGCATACGTTAGAAGAGTATTTATTTATTTGGGTGACAATTCCCATGGAGGTTTTTCCCAAATTGGGTGTCCTCGTTAAATATGGTGTTACATGTGATGCTTGATAACTTTGAATATTATTTTCTTATACTATATATTGTTTATCAAATTTTTGAAGTGTTTACAAGTTTCAGCTATTGTTTTTATTTGAATCACCGAGTTGAATCAGAGGTTTAGATTTAAAGTGTTAAATTACAATATTTTCTGATTCAGCCCCCATCTTACTAACCCATCATTAGTAGGGTAAACCAAATATTGGTATCATAGATTGTGCTCTGAGAAGATAAGTTTAAAGGTACTTGAGTTAAAGATCCAAAGATGTATAAGAGGGAAGCGTTGAAGTTGAATAGGAATAAATTTTCTACATGGTAGAACAGAATGAGGCTTCACATATCTAGTATTGGAGATTATGCACTAGATCATCTTGACTATAAGTACTCACCTCCACTATTTGGTCCTTTAACACTTGAACAGATAAGAGAAAGATAAGAACATACACAAGTAATGATAGAGATAACTTCTACTCTCACCGACCTAGAGTTCAACGATTTAGAAGTTTGTGCTACTGCTAAGAAGATGTGGGATAGGCTTACACTAGTTTTTGGCGTAGATCAACATGTTCAGAAAGCTAAGACTAAAATCTTAAGAGGAAAGTTGGAATCAATGAGAATGAAAGAAGGAGAAAACATTACAACATACAACACAAGACTAAAGGAGATTGTTATTTCTATTAGAGGTGTTGGTGGAACTATTAATGAAAAAGATGTTACAAGAAAGATGCTTAGAACATTGCTACCTATCTATGTCATCCGAGTGTTCGTTACTCAAGAGCTGAGATCCATTCTACAGATGGTTGTTACTTTGGATGCTTCAATCAATAAGCTAACTACTTTTGAGATGAATGATTTTGATAATAGTTTTCCTGCTACTTCTAAGATTGAACCTGCATTCAAATCATCTTTGACTATTGGGAAGTCTAGAGATTCTAGATCTAGTGATGGATATGCAAGTATTACTAGTGAAATATTTTATAGTTGTAAGAGTGAGCTTGGAGATCGATAAGCTGAAGATGGAAAGAATGAAGCTAAATTTGAAGCATTATTGGCTAGGAGATTACCAAGAGGTAAAGGAAAATACACAGGTAAGCTACATTTGAAATGTTTTTCATGCAACAAGATTGGTCACATAGATTCTAATTGTCTTGACAATAATGATAAGCAAGATAAAAGAGACAACAACAATACTGGGGATATATTTAGAAGATTTAGAGATTTTAAGAACAAAGAAAAGAAAACACACTACATTGTTGAAGGAGGAACATCTAATGATGACACCGATGATGATGAAGAAGAATTTGTTTATGTTTCTATTAAAGATGAGTCTAATGGAGAAATGTATGTTGAAGAGAAATCTCCAATATCACAAGTAAGTAAAAATGATACATGGATTATAGACTATGGTTGCTCACACCACGTGACTGGTGATACTGATAAGTTTATTACTTTGAAAGGGCATAATGGTGGTAATGTTAGATTTGGAAATGATGCCCCATATCCTATGAAAGGAAAATGTTCTATAATTTTTCTGAACAATACTAAATGTGATGATGTCTATTGGGTTTAAGGTCAAAAGTACAATTTGTTGAATGTGGCACAATTAAATAATATAGGTCACCTACTGGAATTTCAAAACAAAAAGGTTAACGTGATTGATTAGAATGGAAGTCTAATTCTACTAGAGGTTAATCTAAAGGTAACTTATTCTACTTTGATACACCCATAAGGAGTTGTTTTTTTTCTAAGATTGAAGATGTATGGCTATGACACAAAAGTCTATGTCATGTTAATTTTGACAACTTAATCAAAGTGAGTAAGAAGAATAGAGTAAGAGGTCTACCGAGTCTAGACAAACTGGAGAATGTAATGTATAAGGGATGTCAAGTAGGTAAGATGACTAAATTGAGCTTTACAAGAAAAACCTATACTACACAAGGTATATTAGAATGGTTACACACCGAACTATGTGGTCCCATGAGAACACAGAGCTACTATGGAGATAGATACTTCATATTTTTTATTGATGATTATTTTAGAATGATGTCGGTTATGTTTTTAAAAGAAAAATATGATGCATTTCAAATGTTTAAGTGTCACAAGACTAGAGTTGAAAAATAAATAGGGAGACAGCTGAAATGTCTAAAATCTGACAGAGGTAGAGAGTTTATATCTGATGAATTTACACTCTTCTACAATGAACATAGTATAAAGAGGCAGATGTCTACACCGAGAACACCACAAAAGAATGGTATAGTTGAAAGAAGAAAGAGATCTGTCGTGGATTGTGCTAGAATACTGATTATTGAGAATGAGAATTCTCAAACCTTCTAGACAGAAGCAGTAAGCATTTCTACTTACACACTTAACCATGTACAACTAAAGAAGGGAACTAAAAGAACACCTTATGAGTTTTGGTATGGACACAAACATATTGTAAGTTACTTCAAAGTATTTAGAAGTAGGTGTTATATTCATATTTAGATGCAAGAGATGGTAAATTTGACTCGAAAGGAGATGAAGGAATATTTTTGGGATATTCTACTAAGAGCAAAGCCTAAAAATATTTGAATAAGAATAATAAAAAACTTGTAGAAAGTGCAAATGTGAGGATTGATGAATTTTCAAAGAAGAATGATGAAGACAGCAAGAAGAAACCCAAAGATTATCAAAGATTTTTTTATGTACAAACCAAGATTCCTGACACCTTACCGAAAGAAAAAACTGAAGAAGATGAGCAAAGAGAGATTCCATCGAATGATGGAAATGAAGAGATACCAATGGCTACCAAGCCTGTGTTGGAAAGGTATGTAAAGAGACACCACTCACCGAGTAAAATCATTGGAGATAAGACTGTTGGATTTCTAACAAGAATCAAGGTAAGAGAAAACACATGTTTAATATCTGAACTTGAACCGGGAAAAGTAAAGGACGCTTTAGAAAGTGAAGATTGGAAAAAAGAAATGAAGGAAGAGATAGATCAAATTCAAAAGAATAATACATGGACTTTGGTACCGAGACCAAAAGATAAGAATTTAATCAGTACTAAGTGGATTTTCATAAATAAGTTGAATGACCATGGCAATGTAATCATAAACAAAGGAAGATTAGTTTGCAAGGGGTATGCACAAGAAGAAGGAATTGACTATGGTGAAACTCTTGCACGTGTTTCTAGATTAGAAGGGGTAAGGATTCTACTAGCATATACAGATTATAAGGGATTCAAATTTTATCAAATGGTTGTTAAGAACCTGCATTTATCAATGGAATTCTTGAAGAGGAAGTATATATATTGAACAAGCTTAGTGATTTTCTACTCGAATACTAACCAAGACATGGTATGAAAATTACACAAAGCATTGTATGACTTGAAAGAAGAACCCAAGAATGGTATGAAAGATTGCAATCATATCTAATCAAAATAATATTTCAAAGAATTAGTGACAACAACAATATGTATAAAAATGTGATAGTACTAACAAAGTTTTAATTGTTGAGATATTTGTTGATGACATTATCTTTGGAGGAAATGACACATTGTGTAGATCTTTTTTTGAGGAGATGAGAAATGAGTTTGAAATGTCTATGATTGGAGAGATTAAGTTCTTTCTTGGACTTCAAATTCAATAAGTAAAGGATTGGATCTATATTACACAACAAAAATGTATTAAGGAGATCCTAAAGACCTTTGGTATGGATGACTCAAAATTGGTTGGAACACCGATGGTCACTGGCTGCAAGTTATCTAAAGAGAATGAGTCACAAGAAGTCAATGAGACACTCTACCAATCAATAATTGGTAAGTTGAAATATGTAGTGCACAGAAGACCTGATATTGCTCATGCAATAGGGATTATTGCAAGGTTATCTTCTGATTTGAAGGAAACACATATGTTTGCAGTTAAGAGAATTTTTAGATATCTGAAAGGCACTAAAGATTTCAGCCTACTATACAATAAAGGAGGAGACTTTGACTTGAAAGTCTATATTGATGTTGATTGGGCTGGAAACATTGATGATAGAAAGAGTAGAAGCAGAGGAGATTTCTTTCTAGGAGATAGTCTAGTTACATGGCTAAGAAAGAAACAAAGTTGTATATCACAGTCTACTTTCGAGGTTGAGTAAATTGCTACAACTATGAATTGTGCAAATATTGTGTGGATCAAATAGCTACTAGAAGGTATGCAAGAAGAGATCAGCGATCCAGTCACTATCTATTGTGACAATACAAGTGCTATAAACATATCAAAGAATCTGGTAATTCACTTAAAGACCAAGCACATATCTATCAAGTATCACTACTTGAGAGAGAAAGTACAAGACAAGCTTGTAATGTTGGAATATGTGAATTCAAAAGAACATCTTGCTGACATATTCACCAAGCCACTACCGAAGGATACTTTTGATTATCTTAGAGGTAAATTAGGGTTTCTACCCCTATCCAACATTTATTAATGCAAAAGGCATGTTGTATCAATTTTAGGGCACATTAAAATATCTAAATTTTGAGTTGATTCTAAGTGATCACACTTTAGGTGATGTCTGAAGTTGTGAAAGGATTTATGTATGCAAAGAGAAATCAATACATGCAAGGTATGATTCACTACCTGAACAAGATTTCGGGAGTATGGATCTTTGGCATTGTTGTTAAAGATAGAGAAGTATGTAATTGATGATTCCACAAGGGAGAAGTAAGTACAAGGGAGAAGTACAGTAAGTGATGAATACAAGTAAAGGAGACTACATGTAAGAGGGAGAATGTGACAGAAGGTAAAGAGGAAGAATAAGATAAGAGGGAGAAGAGACAATATAGAGAGATCAAAGTATACCATCATCAATTGATAGTGCTACCATCAATGCCAAAGAGGGATATTATTAACCAACTAATGGTAATGGTGATGAAGACCAAGTTCACAAGAATACAAGCAAGTAGAATGGTTAGATAAGTTGTTAGTTCATCATTGATGTCAAGCAATTAATTTTTGGTTTATAGTAAGTTTCCATATTAATAAGAGAGGAACCTAATTCAACAGATAATAAAGATCAGACAATGATGAGGAACCATTGGTATAATTATTTTTACTTAACATTTGATGTTGTTAATTCGGTAAAGTAGTGAAGTGTTAGTCAGTCAAGCAAAGCAAAGACAGTCACTGAGTGAATTTAAAAACCAAGCAAGGTCAATTATCAAGAAAGGTTGGTAACCGATAAAAGTTAGACACTGAGTGAAGATAATTGATGAAGTCACTGAGGACAAAACAAAGTTTGAACAAAGATTGGATTCAAGGAGAAGAACAAATTTAATGCGAAGGTACAGAGATCAAGAAGATGCTAAGGATGAAGGATAATTTTGTTACAAGATCTATGCTCATGAAAAGTCAAGTTCAAAATCTAAGATGTAGATTAAGAGGTAAAAATAAAGTTGTGAGTTCCAAGAAAAGTGCAAGTCACGAGGAAAGGTTAATTGCCTAACTGAGTTGCAAATAAATTGTATCAGTTCATTTGAGATGATCCGACGACTGAGCACAATTGAAGGGAAACATAATCAATAGGATTAAGAGGAAAAACAGAGGCATATATATATATATATATATATATATATATATATATATATTTATGAGTATGTATGTTTATACAAAGTTGCTAGCGAATTAAATAGTTGAAGAGTGCACCGAGTAGAGTAGTGAAAGAGTTGGACAACTAGTCCAGAGGAGAGACTGATGAGTTGGGGATGCTAGTAAGTTTCAAAGAGAGAACAAGGGATCTAATCAAGAAAAGTATATTTGCAGAATCACAAGTCAAATTAGTACATTGTTGCTTACTAATATTTGTAACAGAAAATCTCTTAACCGAGTGGACCTAACAAGTCCTTTTGTAAATCCTTGAGAAAGGTAACATTCTAGGATGAATGTTTAAGCCCTCTAACCAAGCCACTCCTAACAAGGTGAAGATCTTAATAGGTCTAAGGTAAATCCCCCAGCAGGCTCACATCTAACAAATGTGCATTGTAATCTTTAACCAGATTGACTCTCAACCGAGCATACAAGTTAGATGAGTATTTCTTTTTTTGGGTGACAATTCCCACTGAGGTTTTTCTCAAATTGGGTTTCCTCGTTAAATATGGTGTTACATGTGATGATTGATAACTGTGAATATTATTTTCTTGCACTATATGTTGTTTATCAAGTTTGTGAAGTGTTTACAATTTTCGGTTGTTGTTGTTATTTGAATCACTGAGTTGAATCAGATTTTTAGATTTAAAGTGTTAACTTACAAAAAAAATTGATTCACCCCCACCCCTCTCAGTAAACCATCATTAGTAGGGTAAACCAACAAGAACCTGCAAGATCTCAGACATAAAAAGAAGCACAAATAACACAAGATTGAGCCCAAATTCCACCATTTGAATCGAAGGAAAAGTCGAGTACATATAGGACTCGAATGCAACTGACTCCAACCGTAAATGCAGGGATGAACTGAAGTGGTGGAAAAACTATCCAAAAGACTAGGATGATGTGTTGAAATAAAATCGCCACATCTCCAATAGACTCCTAAAGGATGACGACTTGTGTAGACAAGTGTCAAATGACTATGGATGACTAATTAGGATTAAAAGCCTGTGTAAATTAAATAATTACACTAAAAATATAATATATAATTTGTTATTGAAATTTATTAGTTTGAATTGTGACACATTGATCTTAGATTCTTTATAATCTAAAATAGTTTATTTGATATTTTCACTCTTAAACTTGGTTGGTTTGATATAATTTCATTTCCTTTCATTTTTGTTTTCATTCTAGTTTGCATATTAGGTTTTTGTTTTATATTTTAATTTACTTTAAATATGAATTTGACTTCAAATTATGTCTCTCTAAAATTTTAAACTCAATATATATTTTCAAATTTTGTCTTTCAAACTGGAATGATGTAATGAGAGGGGAGGGGTGAATCAGTACCTCTAAAATTTTTATGTGATTAGCCCATTAACCTTTGTGTCATCAGATTTGTATATTCACCTATCTATATGTTCATCTTCCTTTATGTATGTGAAATCATAACATAAGTTATTTACATGTGTAAACATTCAAGAAACATACATGAAAATAAATAACACATAACACAAGATATGATATTGTAGAAAACTCCTGTTAGGAAGTAAAAAC
>MU224270.1:1486859-1507273 GCA_018584345.1 Thuja plicata
TAAGCCCCAAAATGGGGATTAGTTTTTTAATTCCAGAATTCAAAAAATGCACCAAACAAAGAATTATTTAATTCATGCATTATTGGCTGCCTATTCAAGGTTAATTCCAGGCGCCAAACGGGCCCTATAAGTTTCTAATAATTTAAGTTATAGTTTGGAGATTAATAAAATATAGCGCTACTTCACATTTATCAAAAAGTGTCTCAAATGCTACAGAGAGTTAAAAAAATATTTAAAAATAATAGTCAAATGCTAGGTAAATTACCAAAGTATTTTATAGATGTCGTCAAGGGATTAGTTAATGTAATCACAGGACAGAGAATGTGAAAATACTAATCAACTTGCCAAACACAGATAAGCAAAGTAGCAGAAAATGTACATGACAAAAGCATATTTAGAAGACAAATGAGATCCCAAAAATCAATGACAATATTTTCCAATTTTTAAAAATGCATGTATATACTATACGTTCATATACTCTGAGTTGTTTCCTTTTCTTTTGATATTTTGTACTTTCAAATTTCCCTTTTTGGTATTTGAGTATTTACTCTAGAAATGGTCTTCACTTGGATTTGCCCCCAGATTGTTTCCTTTTCTTTCGATGTTTTGCACTTGCCTATTTGGTTTGAATTTTCCTGTTTGAATTGGACTTGGATTTGTCTATTTCCTTTTCCTTTTAAGAGAAGGGTTTAGTCAAGCTTATTTAATGCTTACTTCTATATGTTGTATGCAAATTTTATTATTTTTAAAGTTTGAATTTCTGGTTTTGATTGTGTATGTTTTTTAGCATCAAATTTCAGATCACATTCTGTGATCCATCATCAGGATGTAAGAGCAAAGAGCATGAAGGATGAAGGATTTTGCTCTTTGCTCTTTGCTCTTACATCTTAATGATGGATCACGAAGTGTGATTTGAAAAGTTGATGCTAAAATACATACACAATCAAAACCAAAAATTCAAGCTTTAAATTCAAATGGATTGTAGAAATCTGATCGATTTAATTTTATTACTGTTTGGTCATACCAATATTGTTTGTATGACATTTTAAGAAAAATATTAGTTATCTATACAAAAATCTTAATTTAACGAGTGAATTGTTAAATTCATACCAAAATCTTGTTTAGATAATTAAATATATTTTCTAAATAGTCTATCAATTCACCTCATGAATTGCACAAATGTATGAAAAAGAAACCAAGATTTTTTATATTTGACCTTTTATACCTCTTCCCTGTACCCATTGCACATTATTAAAGTGCGATTGCTACTTAAATATTTTTTAATATTAATTTTGATAATTAAAAATATTAAACACCATGGAGAACACCTCCCTGATCCTGCGTAACGAGTAAAAAGAAATGTTGAGGTTGGTAGCAGTCAACGTTGACCGGATAATTTTCCTTTCAAATAATGTTGGCAGAAGAGGAAAATAGTAGTGTTTCCTTTCGACCAATGTTGGTAGTGGAGGAAAACAGATGAAACACATACTGTTGTTTAGGTTCAAATCTGAGGATTTAACAGTTTTTAAACTTGTTAAACTTTTTAAGATAATATAATGTTCCTCTGTTCAAGTCTCCTACTATTTGGAAAATAAAAAAGAACAGCTTGGTATGCCATATGTATTCCCTGCTTGTAGGATAAATTAACATTAATAGTAACCATTGTGTGGCACTTGACTTTAAACAACATATTTCTGGAAAAATAATCCATCAAACAGAGCATTTATCTGAATTGTAAATATAAGAGTTAAAAGTTTTTAAAATAATTAAACAAAGATTAATAAAATAAAACTTTATGAAGCAGACGAGGCAAATCCCTGATTGAAGTTTTAAGTTGAGATCAATGTCGATTGGAATTTTTTCATAAATTTCATACCTGTTCTAAATATAACGTCATGGATTTCAATTTTAGTTTACGATACTGGTTGTGTTGCCTTTGAGAGTACGCATTGTTAGTAAGCTCCAAGTATGAATGGGATTAGGGTTTATGAAGCCGATTAAAAATGTCCTTGTTTATTGCCGCTTTGGTTTTGTTGTACACTTCATTTTTGTTGAAAACCAGATACAGAGAGGAGAACCATACAAATGGAGGATCCGCTATTAATCGCTATGATCAAATAAAAATCTGATGCTCAAACCATTATAACTTCTTTTTAAAATAGAGGTCTTTAGAATACCTCAGAATTATGAGAATATTCTGGAATTGTGCAGTCTGTGTGGACAACGTTTGACGGTGCTGGAAGTTTCCAGCTTTAGTGTGCTAGTAATGGTTGGTGCCGACAGTGCTTGTTGGATGGTAATTAATTTATTTTCCAACATCCCCCCATAAATTAATTATCGAATTGTTTTAGATATCGCCCCATAATTTAGAAATGATGGGTCCCAGCTTAAAGGCTTATTAGGTACTCATTTACAATCACTTATCCAATTCTTCACATTGTTTCCCCAATCATTGTTGGGTTTTCACGGATTACCCCTAACCAATGTGCAAAATTGAAATATTTTTCATTCACCACAGAATTTGCACTCTAGTGGTTTTAGCTCACCACACATCAATACATGAAATAAGAAAGTAGAAAGTTGTTTAAGGATGACCACGAACCTCTCATCGAGTGGTTTTAGAATTACCACAAACCAAGCACACACTAGTTCTAATGACCACAAAGCATCATTATGGGGAAACCATCGTCACTATGAGCTTTTCTCTTTTCTGTAACTGCGTATTGATTATTGAGTCCATATAAAAGTTAATCCATCTACCAAGATACATAAGTACCCAGCAGCTATACTCGCCAATTCTATAGGACTCCTTTTCGGATACATGGTTCATCAATATTTTAAACCAAAAAATTTTGGGGTATCGGGTACAACCGAGAATACACCCCTTACAAAAACTCGGGTTCAATACATTTTTGACTTTGTGATTGCACACTATTTGAAATTGGCCTTTTTTTAAGAGGCTTCCAAATACCATCAATCATGAAATGAAAACATGTTTGAAAACCAACCTTTATTAATTTCTACCAACACTCCCTATGAAGTGGGCAGAGGCAAACAAGTAAAAATAGGGGAGACGCACAACACCAAACACAAACCATATTTTCTCACTTTTCATGAAAAAGACAGTAAATAGAACTGTCCAAATAAGCACAGCATGATATAAGCACATCATGATACTTTCACTTAGAATGCTCAAATGGCACACACCTTTCAAAAAAAGCACTCAAAGGAGAATAAAGAGAATAAGCTCACCAAGATCACCAAGCATAGCCATACCCTAAAACTTCTAGCTTACACACCAGAAACCCCAATAAAATCATTTCTAAGAGCATAGGCAGATGGCCAAAGACATACAGATTTATTTATTTAAGAAAAAGGTTGGAACACGTATACAAGAGCTACAAAGAAAATAGAGAAATTAAATCCCCTCCTCTGATCTCTTGGTATAAGACAATAGCGATACTCCACAAACTGGCAGCTTAACACGGGAGAGATTTTTCCTTGCACCATTGATCTTAGCTACAGAGGATCTTTCAATATCACTGACAAATATTTTCAATGATTTCTAAAATCTGCAACACCAAACTGAAAAAGATTTCCTCCAAAATCTGTGAAATAGCGATACTCCACAAACTGGTGGCTTAACAAAGGAGAGATTTTTCCTTGCACCATTGATCTCAGATACAGAGGATCTTTCAATATCACTGACAAATATTTTCAATGATTTCTAAAATCTGCAACACCAAACTGAAAAATATTTCCTCCAAAATCTGCAATCAGGCTTTAATATCTGCATTCAACCTTTACAATTTCCAGTGACAGTCTTCTTTTATTTGTTATTTAATACACATTTATTGCAGAAACAAGTAGCTCACCTTCTTCTTGGTATGGGAGTTAGGAATTTGGGCAACGATTTCTTTCTCAAATTGACCAGCCCCCAAAACTTCTGTAGCGCCAAATATCCATCAAGAAAACATCATAAATGATAAGACCTTTGATCTCAGCTTGGTGTATGCTTATCTCCAAGTACATTTTCTTCATGTCTTCATGCTCCTTAACCAATGATCCTGAACCTTAGGGCTTTGATACCATGATGAAAAACCAGATACAGAGAGGAGAAACATACAGTGGAAACACAAATGGAGGAGCCTCTATTAATCGCTATGATCAGATAAAAATCTGATGCTCAAACCATTACAACGACCTCTTTAAATAGAGGTCTTTTGAATACCCCAGAATTATGAGAACATTATGGAATTGTGCAGTCTATGTGGACAATGTTTGACAGTGCTCGAAGTTTCCAACTTCACTGTGCTAGTAATGGTTGGTGCTGACACTGGTAGTTGGATGGTAATTAATTTATTTTCCAACAATTTTTAAATGAAAAAGACCACAATTTGATAAACAATCAAACAGTAGATCACATAATGAAAAGAGTTTCAAATTGTTGAGAATGAAGAGTGGTGGGAGCATGAGTCAAGTTGTGGAAAATACGACCCTAGTACATGAGTCTCTCCATAGCTCGTATCACTGGAAGATTCGAGATATATTTGACATTGTCTTACTGATGAGTGAATTTCATTAGTTGCATTAGTTGTTACTATGTTCAGTCCATGAATTGGTCCATTCTTTTCTTAAATGTAATATGGAAAATGTTTGAATATTAAAAATTTAATATACTATAAATGAAATCAGAAGTGTAAGTTAATATGTTAATATGTTAATATGTCAAAACTATTTTATAGATTATAATATTAAAGAGTTACTTTTCTATATAGAAAAATATACATAGTTGGATAATATGAATAGAAAATGAAAGATTTATAAAATAATATTATATCTATATAAATAAACTTTATATAATGATTTCAAATGAACACCAATATAATTTCTCCATATTTTTCAAAATTATTTGACTCTAAACATCGATATAATAAATTAAATTATACTAAATTTCAATAATTGAAAATATTGAACGCTATATATCCACATATGCATAAGAGTAGAGCATTTGGAGAAATTAACATTTAAAAACAACGATTAGAAAATGAAGATTGTTTTTTTCCCCAAATATCATATATATATATTGCTTCACCATATAGAAATTACGACGTTATTCCGAGACGGGACAAAGCCAGGCTTAATCCTCATCATGATTTAATCTTTGTTTACAATCATGTTCACTACTAAGCAGAGTAGATGACGTGGACAATTATTTATAAGGTCCGAAGATTGAAGTATAGATCGAAGAACATAATGGAGGGAAAGCGTATAAAATGCAGCAGAGTGGATGTGGATGAGGCAGAGATATTCAAAGAGGTTTGAAGCGTATGATGGAGTGTCGGGCGATGTGGAGACTGAATTGTCCACCCTTTTCACTCACATCGATCTTCTGCTTACCTGGCGGCGGAAGCATTTCGAACTTGTTCAACAATCTCCCAATAACCAGTGCCAGCAGAGGCAGTGCGATGATTATTCCCGGGCAGCTCCGCCTCCCCATTCCGAATGGCAGAAAACGGAAGTCCACTTTCCCTCCCACCACCGCCTCCGTCTCCTCCTCCTCCTCCATAAATCTCTCCGGCCTGAACTCCCTCGGATTCCCCCACCATTCTGGATTGTTCCCCAGCCACCACGCATTCACCACCACTTTGCTCTCCCGAGGAATTTGGAACCCATTAAGAAAAGCTTCTTCAGAGTTCATGTGCGGCACCAGCAGCGGAATGGGCGTGTGCAATCTCAGCGTCTCTTTCACCACCGCCTGCAAATACTGCAATTTCTCAACGTCCTCCTCCTTCACCGCCGCCCCTTTCCCAACCACTCTCTCCAATTCCCTTCTCACCTTCTCCTGCACCTCCGGATGGTTCACTAGCTCCGCAAGCGCCCACTCCATCGACCACAGTGTCGTCTCTATGGCCGCCACGTTTATATTCTCCACTATGTATAGCGCGTTTTCCTCGTTTATTTCGCCCCTGCTCTCTGCTTCCAGTATGTGGTCTATCGCACACTTTTTCACCTGCTCATCGCCCTTCCCTTTCGCCAATATCTTCCTGCATCGTTCCCCATCATAACTACATTAATGGCGTCAAATAAAATATATGCAGATAAATTCATGTCTATGTTAAAAAGAACCAAAATTTGGCTTTTATGTTTTCAAAGACGAGACACGGGTAATGAAGTTCCATACATGATAAGCAATCTTCAAGGCTTACCTTCGTTCTTGGATGAAGTAATCGTTGAAAAACGCAAGCCTCCTGCTCTAAAGGTCTCTGCACTTTTTCAAATACCCTCTCAAGAATGGTCTCAAGATGGGAATGAAGTCCCCGTAATTGTACTCAAAGCTCTGTGCCAGTCGGCTTCTCTCCGCATTAAAAGCAGTGGCCTGAACGAACAGCGGGTCTTCCTGAGATTCGAACCCGCGATCAAACATCATCCTATACAAGATATTATAAAGCATGAGTTGAAGCCGTTTTCTGATAACTAAACCGCTCTCTAAGGCCACTTTATTTGCCCCGACGTCTTCAACGACTCTCTGAATCTCCTCCTCCCATCCTCCTCTGTAGTTTTGGACTACTTTCTGAGTAAAGAAGGGAAGAGTCATAATTCTTCTCATTTTTCGCCAGTGCTCACCGTAAACTGTAAAAACCATGTCTTGCCCATTGCCCGTGAATATATCAAACACCAAGTTGTTCTTTCTAGAGCCGAATTCAACGCCCTGAGTATGAAGAACTTGTTTTGCAAGCTCGGGACTCGACACCACCACCAAATTTCTGCAGCCCAATCTCAGCATGAAAACGTCTCCGTACTTTTTGGCCATCTTTGCAAGAATTCTATGATTCAGATCATTTCCCACTTGCAGCCAATTGCCAAAAATGGGCAAAGACAGAGGACCAGGAGGCAGCTTCGAGATTTTTCTCATAATTATAGCCGTCACTTACAATGTCACAAATAGAATTGCTCCCATTTCCAGGGAGTGCCACTCATCTTGCTTCAACAAATCTTGGTTGGAAGAGAAAGAGAGAAAAATCTGGGCGAGCAATGAAGCCATTTTGGATATGCAGGATAATAACAAACAATTCACTCTTACAAAACAACTCAGCTTGGTGGTCGGATGGAGAGGCGATCAATGCCTATTTATATTGAGCTATCTCACTAAACCCGCGTAGAAGAAAAGTGGGGTTGGTAGCGGCAGTCAGCGTTGACGGGGTATTTTTCTTTTCAAAACAATTCTGGTATAGGAAGCACAGGTGAAACACGCATCGCTGTTTGGTCCCAATTCTGTTCATGCATGCGTCATCTTCCCTTGATCTCATGCGTCATCAACTATGCAAGACACTAAATTTGATGAAAGTGAAGAAAAATATCAATTATCCGTTAACAACACTAAGGATGGCTTCCACCAAGTGCAGCCAAATTAGTTGGGAAAGTTGCCTAGGGTACTTTTGTTTCAAATAAACTGTAATCCCATCTAGTTTCTATGTTTCTTTCCTTGTCGAAGTTTCAGTAGTATTACAATATATATTTTTAGAAACGCATAAACCAAAGATGAAATATTCCATGAATTTTGAACTGCCAAAAGGGGTAGTTTGAATACCTTTAGAGTAGGTAAATACCGCGACGAAATCCTCCAAGTTAGAGCAAATTGCCAAATACTGGGCATGTAAGCCAATTGTTGTGTCAATCGGGAGAGTGGTTGTCAGATACGTCAAAAAAGTCAAGTTTGTGAACTACTGCAAAAAAATGAAGGGATTTTTTACCAAACTCAAAAACAGGGGCGCTTGGATTCAGTGTAAACAGTGGGCTACCTGTAAGTCGTTGGAATTCAAAAAATTGATTACGCTCAGATGATGTAAGAGAAAAAACTTTGAAGTTTAACTAAAACTATTGAATATAAATGTGAGCATGTGCTCATAATATACTAATAATGATCGGCCAAAAATAAAAATCGCGCGAAGGGCATTCCTGTCTGACGATCATCATATTACACTCGTTTCATCCATTTTATTCGAGATTATTTCTAACAAATAGATTTGATAAAAGTGCCCACTTTCTATTGCCTGTTTCCTGTTAAATTTTAATCACATCATAAATAAAGTATCTTTAATTTTGATCTTTGAAACGATTCAAATTTTAGATCTGTTTTAGACAGTGAGTGTCAAATTTAATTTTAAAATACAATTTAGATAATAAGGCCCTGTTTGGTTAGTGGAATTGGGTGTGGAACTTCTATTTTTTTGACAAATTTGTTGTTTGGTATGCTAAATTGCAATTCGGGTTTCGGAGATCAAAATTCGGATTAGGCACCAAAATGAGTAGCACTATCTTCGCACCCAATAGGTGGAATTTGAAATCATATTCTGGTTTTGGGTTTTTGTGAACCACATTTTAATTGGCCGTCGGGTCCGTCGGGTTTTGGGTTAATTTTGGGGATTGTGAAAGGGGTTTGCGAAAGGACTGGGGTTAGGCACAGCGAGACCAAGGCTTCACTTTGCACTTCAACATTCATGTGACAGGAAGAGATGGTGGAGCGCACAACGCAAAGACAACTACTGAGCCGAGTGAATTTTTAAGATTTGAAAACCTTTTATGTAGGAAGATGTTATTTGAGGTAGGCCAGGCTGAACTGTTTCATATTTTGCCTCTGATTTGTAGATTGAATTTTCTATAGAGCATAAAGGCTTTGACTTTGACAAATCTAGAGGCTCTCTCAAGCTGCACCTTTGCTTTCAAAACAAAAAGGTATGGTCATAAATAAAAAATCTAGCTGTGTATTGAAAATGGAAAATGCTCTCTTTCCTTTTTCAAATGATATTGATCTTGCATCGAACAAAAGATTCTTATCAAAATATGAATCTGCAATAGTATTAGTATTCCATGCTTTGAATATGAGAAGGAAGATAATCAAAATCACTGTATGCATATAGTTTAGATTATTGGAATCATTGAATTGCTTATCAGTTATGTAACAACATGAGCATTAAAAACTCATGTCGCGAATATGAGAATGAAAAGAATCAAATTCTTTGCTTGCATATCCTTTTAATGAGTCTACAACTCTATTATGACCCCAAATATTATTTATGAATCTGCAATGCTATTTGAAATCGTATATCACTTAAGAAGTTGCATAGTAGATGAGTATTTAAATATCAAATATGAATCTGTATATCATCTATGAATCGATATATCATCTATGAATCTGTATAATAGGTATGAAATTATAATGTAGATATGAATATGCAAAACAGACAAACCCATTCATTTTTTCAGAATATCTTAGAAACCCTATTAATTAAACATCAGACTCTCCTATTTGAAAACTATAGTTTGGTGAAATTAGTACTAAACCAACTAGATTCAAGGGTAAAAATCATAGATAATTTGCTCAAAATTGTCCAGCTGATCATTTCGTAAAGCAATGTAGAGGTTGAGACCACCATCTTGTTTTCCATTAGAGAGAAGCAGGGGAAACTCCACCATAGCATTCACAATGGGTCCTATATAAATAGTTTGGTGAAACTAGTACTAACCCAACTGGATTCAAGGCTAAAAATCATAGACAATTTGCTCAAATTTGTCTAGCTAATCATTTGGTGAAGCAATGTAGAGGTTGAGACCACCATCTTGTTTTCCATTAGAGAGTAGCAGGGGAAACTCCACCATAGCATTCACAATGGGTCGTGCACAAATAGGCTTTCCAAACCTGAAATCAACAAGAAAAAATGGAATTTTCCACCATGTAGATAGAAATATGCCACATGGCCTAGTGTTGGAATTTATTTGTAAGTCCCAGAGAAATCCATGGATGACCGAACACAATCATTTGTGACTCTGGATACGCCTTCCTCGACTTTTTTTACATAGAAGGATAGCGGCTTCTCTTTCACTGCACCTGCTGGTTCAATGCAATATGCACATAAAATAGTATTGCCTGAAGCAAAATCCAACAAATAATTAAACCAAATAAGAAATGTTAATCACAGTCACAACACTAGCTGGAAATATAGAACAAAAAATTCAATTGGTAAGTCATTAATTCAATTCAAGGGTTCCATAATTGGAACAAATCTTATATGGAGTACTATAATTTAGGTCATCATATGAATTCAATTTAACGGTTTCGTAATTCGAACATATCTTATGGTTCAGTAATCAGCTTGGTAGTTTTACATTGATAAATAAAAAAACCACAAGTCTTAGATCTAAATTCCAAGTCATCTCGGCATTTGATAGTAGCCTTATGCATTTAAAAAAAATAAACTTGGCACTAACAATTAACATCTCGTTAATTGGTTGGCCAATACTTAAAACTGGGGATAAATGGAAAAATTGGAATTCATATTCTTATATCACACCCACAATTTATCATGTCAATTTAAGATTACAGAAATGAGTAAACCAGGGCCCAAAATTCACACTTGTCTGCAAAGTTGAAATCCTGAACCAAGGCATTTAAATGACTTAACGATAAAGCATGGCCCAAATTATCATAAAGAATCAAGGGAAAAGGAGAGGCTCAAGAAGGATGGCTTGTTTGAAACCTAAACCAGGGTAAAAATAAAAATTCTGTAGATCAGATTTCCAATGGTAGTATGAAAGTATTACAAATTATACGTCGATCTAAATATATAACAATGGTCTTACACCTTAAATCCTTTTCATTTTATGGAGTCTGCACTGACACTTCCTTTTATACCAAAGCATGCCTTTTTCAAGAACAAAACCACATCCTAAACCTGCAGAGAGTAATGGTTCATTGCAAGACGTATCCTTGCTTGAAACTATCCTTGAATTCAATTCACTGCAAGACGTATTAAAAAAAATTATTATTAGAAAAGCTATGATCTACAATGTATATGGTCCATAAATACCTGCAAATCCCTTTAGTTGATTTGTAAGAGGCTACCAATTGTAATTTTCATTAGCCCAATTAATACCATTGGTTACAAGTAATTGATGTGGGGAGACTGTGCTAGGACTTTACATCAAGATTTTTCTTGTGTTCATAGCTTTGAAGTATATAATGATCTTAAACTATTAAAACTCAGGCTAGGGGTCACCATGAATATCCCTTGAACTATACTATGGTAAATCAGTTTGATTATATGTGTCCCACAAAATACAAATAGGAGTACAACTACTCAATGCATCTGGATATAATTAGACAAAACCGTTTCAATGCAAACAAAAAACCCCTTAAACCCTCATAAAGGAAATTGAATATAATCAGACAAAATTGTTTCAATGCAAACAAAAACCCCTCAAAACCCTCATAGTTAATGGAAACTCATTGTCACAATCGCTAACCCAACCAGGAGGACATTGCTTTGTTTTGGAAGCCCTCAAAAAGTACTTGAGGCTATTGCATTATCTAAACTAAAACTTGACGCTACCATATAGGTAAGATAGATTAAAACTTAAAATAAAGATGAACATTGCTGAAATAAGCACTATACATGTTTCATGTGACTATTCTTGAAGATTACAAGCCAAATTTCTAGAGAGGTTTAAGATTTTTATCACAGGACGGGTAACTCAGTGATAGATTAACTCGTAAGCCAGACCCCAGAGTAGATCTTAGATCTATACAGGAGGCTACCAAAAAACAATCAGATATAGTATCACAGTCTTCTGGTGTTCGGCCTAAAATTTGAAAGTGTTGTCATAAGATGACAAATTAGCTAAGCGGGAATGCAACTCCCAAGCTATAAGCATATTCTGGGATTAAATCTTAGTTTGTGTAAAAAATTCCATCAATTGCAAGAATGACAAATGACCTGAAAGAATAAAGTTATATTACAAATGAAAATCTTTAGGCAAAGAAAATGCACCACTGCAACTGTCATTATATGGTTTATGGAAATATTATAAGCTTCCCACATTCAGGACCATATTCCAAATCTTAAATTACATAGAATTGAGCAATCTATTTAACATAAATTCCTAACACTGGTTGACTTGTTAATGCAACGAGGCTAACAAGTTCATGAGATACATACATATGTGGTTTCAGTAACTAATGTATGCTCTATCTTTGTGCTTGATAGTGGATATATCCTCACTGAAATAGTTGTGTTTGTCCACATTTCAGGCCATTAATGGATCCTATTGAGAATATTGACATTCTAGGACGTGTAGCTATGGAGACCACATACACTCATATTCTCACAGCTCTTATTTATTTGCTTGTCGTAGCCAAAGTAGTGTTCGCCCGGGAAGGCAGTGCACAAATGGGTAAACGAATAAGAAACAAAAATTATTTTTATAGAATGGTTATTCATTCCAATGATGTGGATTTTCATGATCAGATTCACATGAGAAGGGGAGCCTTATTTCATATAGCTAGTATCCTAAGTCTGAAAAGAAGCTTGATAGATACAATACACTTGAAGTGAGAAGAACAACTTGTGATGTTCCTCCACACCCTTGGCCACAATCTGAGGAACCACAAGATAGCCCACAACTTTGGGCACTCAGGAGAGACAGTCAGCCAATACTTCCACAAGGTGTTGAGAGATATCTTAACACTCCATGAGGATTACTTTATACCACTTGGTCCAAACACTCCTCCTAAAATTAGTTGGAAGGACCATTTTGATCCGTTCTTCAAGGTAATTCTTGTGTTGTTACAAATTTCTTGTATGGATTTTTATCCTTATCATATTATTGGTTAACCGTACAAATGATGATTGTATCATATCATATAGGATTGTGTTGGAGCTATTGATGGAACCCATATACCAGTCACCGTCGATGTCAACATGCATGGTAAATATCGTGATAGAAAAGGCAACTTGTCCCAAAAGGTTATGGGTGTGTGTTCCTTCGATTATAAGTTTCAGTACTATCTTACTAGTTGGTAAGGGTCTACTGCGGATAGTCATGTTCTAGATTTAGCTCTGTCAAGAGTAGACCCACTTGTTTTCCCCCTGGTAAGCCAAATCATAGTTTAATATACTCAAGGGTACAATCAATGTTTCAAGTTTTAACAATCTACTTTATTTATGTAGGAAAATATTTTCTAGTGGATGTTGGATATCCCAATGCACCTAGATTTCTCGCTCCTTATTGGTGTACACACTACCACCTGAAGGAGTTTTCAAGAGAAAATGCAATAAACTCTCAACAAGAGTTGTTCAACCACCGACACTCCTCTCTTAGAAATGCAATAGAACATACATTTGGTATTCTCAAGCAGTGTTTTCCAATCCTGAGGCATGCCACATTGCTACGTCTTATTCTATCATGACACAATCCCATATTTTATTAGCATGTTGCATACTACACAACTTCATTATGATAGAGGATGACATTCCATCAGAAATTGGTACTGAAGAGGAAGATGATCGTGATGGGATAGATGTACCAATGCTTGAGACATATGGGTTGTCTCAGCATGATAGAGACCAATGGGCACAGTTTTGAGATGATATAGCAAGTAGAATATGGGAAGACTATAGGTCCCAAGAATAGTTGTACTTTTATGGGTCAATGTGTTTTATTTTAGTAAACTGATGTATGCAAATACTTTGATAGACATGATGGTTTCCTTTTTCTTTTGTTCATATCTGGAAGTATTAGACATGTTGTTTTTTATTTGCTATATTATACCGATGTATGCATATACATTGATACAATGATATTTCCATAAATATGTTCCATGTTATATGTTTATACCATTAACAACAATATGTTTATATCATTAACAAGAATATGTACATTGTGAAAAGTTGATCTAGACCATGGCATACATAGAACTAATGATGAGTATATAGAAGAAACTGGTAACATGAGTCAGATATCTTCTTCCTTAAAGAAGGTAATGTGGACAAAAGAGATGGAACACAAGTTTCTAGACTTACTCCACAAGCAAGTAAAGCGTGGAAGAAAAGGTGACAGGGATTCAAAAAAGAAGCATGGACTACCATTGAGAGGAGGTTCAACGTGGATATGCACCTCAATCTAACAAAGGACAATTTCAAAAACAAGCTGAAAATATGGAAACTTGCATATAGAGTGATGAAAGAGTTGAGAAATACAAGTGGTTTCGCTTGGAATGAGGCAACTCAATGCATGGATGCTAAGGATAGTGTGTGGGATGAGCTTCTGAAGGTAGGGTAGTCTTTCTACTGTTTCGATTGAAACAATATTGCCTTCTTATAAAGTTAATAATGAAAGACAAAGAACCTAATCCATTTATTTATGCCAACATGCAGAAAAGAGAATTCAAAAATGCCAAAGTGTATAAGACGCAGGCCTTCCAATACTCCAATGAATTGGGTGTAATTATGGGTAATGACATTGTTGAAGGTAATGCAGCTACAACGGCCCATGAGACTGAAGAAGGGAACCCTATGGAAGAGGCATTCGATGTGCATGATGAAGAGGATATTGGTTTTGGTATACCTCTTGACAGTGCTGCTGATTTGGACGAAGACCTTCATCATTCCAATCAATACACTGCAAGTGGTAGAGGAACTCCTACATCATCATCATCAAGGATGGGAAAGAGGAGGAAGGCAAGTATGGCCGGTTCCTTGAATGTCATCTGTGAAACAATCAAGAAAATAAAAGATGGCCTCAGCAATGTTCACCTTCACAAAATGGATAAATCTGATGACGAGAATGTTTTGATTAGCGCGTATACCGCTCTCAAATCCATCCCTGAATTGAGTCGAGGTGTTTTCGTGAGTCAAGTTGTGGAAAATACCACCACAAGACGTGTCTCTCCATAGGGTATCACTGGAAGATTGGAGATCTATTTAACATTGCCTTATGATGAGTGAATTTCATTAGTTGCATTAGTTGTTACTATGTTCAATCCATAAATTGGTCCATTCTTTTCTTGAAGGTAACATGGGGAATGTTTGAATATTAAAAATTTAATATACTATAAATGAAATCGTAAATGTACGTTAATATGATAATATGTCAACAATATTTTATAAATTATAACATAGTTGGATAATATGTATAGAAAATGAAAGATTTTATAAAATTATATTATATTTATATAAATCTATATAATTTCAAATGAACAACAATATAATTTCTCCATAATTTTCAATTAATTGAAAATATTGAACGCCATATATCTACATATGCATGCATAAGAGCAGAGCATTTGGAGAGAAATTAACATTTAAAAATAACGATTAGAAAATGAAGATTGTTTTTTCCCAAATCTCATATATATATTGCTTCACCATATAGAAATTACGACGTTATTCTGAGACGGGACAAAGCCAGGCTTAATCCTCATCATGATTTAATCTTTGTTTACAATCATGTTCACTACTAAGCAGAGTAGATGACGTGGACAATTATTTATAAGGTCCGAAGATTGAAGTATAGATCGAAGAACATAATGGAGGGAAAGCGTATAAAATGCAGCAGAGTGGATGTGGATGAGGCAGAGATATTCAAAGAGGTTTGAAGCGTATGATGGAGTGTCGGGCGATGTGGAGACTGAATTGTCCACCCTTTTCACTCACATCGATCTTCTGCTTACCTGGCGGCGGAAGCATTTCGAACTTGTTCAACAATCTCCCAATAACCAGTGCCAGCAGAGGCAGTGCGATGATTATTCCCGGGCAGCTCCGCCTCCCCATTCCGAATGGCAGAAAACGGAAGTCCACTTTCCCTCCCACCACCGCCTCCGTCTCCTCCTCCTCCTCCATAAATCTCTCCGGCCTGAACTCCCTCGGATTCCCCCACCATTCTGGATTGTTCCCCAGCCACCACGCATTCACCACCACTTTGCTCTCCCGAGGAATTTGGAACCCATTAAGAAAAGCTTCTTCAGAGTTCATGTGCGGCACCAGCAGCGGAATGGGCGTGTGCAATCTCAGCGTCTCTTTCACCACCGCCTGCAAATACTGCAATTTCTCAACGTCCTCCTCCTTCACCGCCGCCCCTTTCCCAACCACTCTCTCCAATTCCCTTCTCACCTTCTCCTGCACCTCCGGATGGTTCACTAGCTCCGCAAGCGCCCACTCCATCGACCACAGTGTCGTCTCTATGGCCGCCACGTTTATATTCTCCACTATGTATAGCGCGTTTTCCTCGTTTATTTCGCCCCTGCTCTCTGCTTCCAGTATGTGGTCTATCGCACACTTTTTCACCTGCTCATCGCCCTTCCCTTTCGCCAATATCTTCCTGCATCGTTCCCCATCATAACTACATTAATGGCGTCAAATAAAATATATGCAGATAAATTCATGTCTATGTTAAAAAGAACCAAAATTTGGCTTTTATGTTTTCAAAGACGAGACACGGGTAATGAAGTTCCATACATGATAAGCAATCTTCAAGGCTTACCTTCGTTCTTGGATGAAGTAATCGTTGAAAAACGCAAGCCTCCTGCTCTAAAGGTCTCTGCACTTTTTCAAATACCCTCTCAAGAATGGTCTCAAGATGGGAATGAAGTCCCCGTAATTGTACTCAAAGCTCTGTGCCAGTCGGCTTCTCTCCGCATTAAAAGCAGTGGCCTGAACGAACAGCGGGTCTTCCTGAGATTCGAACCCGCGATCAAACATCATCCTATACAAGATATTATAAAGCATGAGTTGAAGCCGTTTTCTGATAACTAAACCGCTCTCTAAGGCCACTTTATTTGCCCCGACGTCTTCAACGACTCTCTGAATCTCCTCCTCCCATCCTCCTCTGTAGTTTTGGACTACTTTCTGAGTAAAGAAGGGAAGAGTCATAATTCTTCTCATTTTTCGCCAGTGCTCACCGTAGACGGTAAAAACCATGTCTTGCCCATTGCCCGTGAATATATCAAACACCAAGTTGTTCTTTCTCGAGCCAAATTCAACGCCCTGAGTATGAAGGACTTGTTTTGCAAGCTCAGGACTCGACACCACCACCAAATTTCTGCAACCCAATCTCAGCATGAAAACGTCTCCGTACTTTTTGGCCATTTTTGCAAGAATTCTATGATTCAGATCGTTTCCCACTTGCAGCCAATTTCCGAAAACGGGCAAAGACAGAGGACCAGGTGGCAGCTTGGAGTTTTTCCTCACAATTATAGCCAACACTAACAATGTCACAAATAGAATTGCTCCCATTTCTGGGGAATACCAGTCATCCTGCTTCGACAAATTTTGGATGGAAGAGAAAGAGAGAAAAATCTGGCCAAACAATGAAGCCATTTTGGATATGCAGGCTAATAACAAACAATTAACTCTTACAAACCAACTAAGCTTGGTGGTCGGATAGAGAAGCGATGAATACGTATTTATAGGAAGCCATCTCACTAAACCCGCGTAGAAGAAAAGTGGTGGGGGGGGTGGGGGAGAGGGGGGTGGGTAGCAGTCAGCGTTGACTGGATATTTTTCCTTTCAAAACAATTCTGGTAGAGGAAGCAAGTGGTGAAGCTCCAAAATCTGTGGGGTCAGCAAATGCAGCCCCTAGTATTCATGGACGCCTCATCTTCTACAAATCTCATGAAAATGATGAAAGATTACCGTCATCAACTATGCAAGACACAAAATTTGATGAAAGCGAAAGAAAATTCTAATATCCATTGACAACACGAATTTAGGGGGTGGCTTCCACCAAATTGAATAATAGTTGGGAAAGTCGCGTAGGGTACTTTTGTCTCAAATAAACTGTATTCCCGTCTAATTTCTATGTTTCTTTCCTTGAAGTTTCAGTAGTATTACAATTATATATTTTTAGAAAGCCAAAAGCCAAAGAAGAAATATTCCATGAATTTTGACCTGCCAAAAGGGGTAGTTTGAATACCATTAGAGTAGGTAAATACCGCGACGAAATCCTGAAAGTAAAGGAAAATGCGAAATAGTGGGCATGCGAGCCAATAGTTGTGTGAAACGTGAGAAAGCAAGAAAAAAGAGAAAGAGGGTAGGGGGGTTAGGTGCATCAACTAATTCAAGTTTGTGAACAAGTGCAAAACAAACCAGCAATCTGAGAAGGGAATTTCTACCAAACTCAAAAACGGGGGCACTTGGATTTAGTACAAACAGTGGGCTACCGGAAAGTCCGTGACGTACATGGAATTCAAGATTCATAAAATTAATTAAGCTCGTATGATGTAAGAGAATAAGCTTAGAAGTTTAGCCATGGGCTCATAATGTACTAATAATGCTTGGCAAAAAAATTATTAGCGCGGATGGGCGTTCCCGTTCAATGATTACCATATTAAAATCGTTTTATCCATTTTAGTCGGGATTCTTTCTAAGAAATACATTTAGATAAAACTATGGAATCAAATTAAAAGCTAAGAGGTGACATCTATAGGAAATTCTCTCATAACTATTATGATAGAAAAAATGTCCAATTGGAAACTAAGGAAGTGGATCAATTCTAGGAAGCAATTAGCTTTGATGATTTTAAACCAAACCATGTATACCGTGAATGAAACAAGTTGGCTAATTCTTTGGCCAATTAATAGTAAATTAAGATAATTAAGTTGATTTGTCGAAAGAGAAAATTGTGTAACATTTGAATAAGTATAACCAAATGAAGCATGCCTTTCGTAAGAAAATCTCGTAACATTTGAATAAGTATAACCAAATGAAGCACACCTTTCATAAGGAAATCTTGCAACATTTGAATAAGTATAACCAAACAAAGCACATTTTTTGTAAGGAAAACCTCCAACATTTGAATAAGGGTGTATATGGTGAAATGGTGATCAATGGTAGACCACTAAGTCACACATGTACACTGAATGACCCTAAATCATATCCTCAAAGCCAAATTTAATTTGGACAACCCAAAGGATGAAAGGGGACAAATGCAAGATCTATCTAAGGAGAGAATACATAGGGTATTCTTTTGTGATGTATGGAAGAAAAAGATTAAGAGATCTTATGTTTATGATTAAAGAAGATATAACAACAAGGCACAATAACATATCTAATCTAATGTAGACAAGTAGATGCAAGATGAACAAATAAGAGATTGGTTCATGTGAATCACTACTCATGAAACATGGGTCAATGATTTTGACTCAAAAAAATACACAGTTGAGTCCTGATAGCGATATCACAAGAATGTATGCACCTAAAAATGGGAGAGGAAGAAGATGTTCAAATGCTAATTTTCTGTTTGATAGAGTCCCAAATTGTCTCAATACCCGAATCTAGCAATCTGTAACCTGCAACTCTAAAACCTGTAATTTTCTATTTTTGTCTTAGTAACAAGTTGAAAGTGGTTCGACCAGTACCCAGGTATAATTCGAAGGCTCGACCTATACCCAATCTGCTCAAAATCATAAATAGAACTTAGTTGATCCAGGCAACTCTTCTGGCTATCTTTTTGGCTTTGTAACTGGATTCTACACTTGGAATGTCAGGGCATATGTTGAAGGTTTGACCTATATTCGATACTATCAGAATCTGAAACAAAAAAATGGATCTGGAAAGTTCTTCCAAATGGGTTCCCAGATCTGTAGCCAAAACTACACATCAAACCTGTGCCTGCACACAAGAGAGAAGGGGAAATTGTTGGGGAAAATGGGTTTGGCCTTATCAAGCCCTCGTTTAGGAATTAACCTTGAAATGAAATAAGTAAAAGCATGTAAAATAAGACAAATTTAAGTATTCACCTTGCTTGCCAAACCCTTGTGGACAGATACGTATCTGCTATATCCACAAAGATGTATACTTGCTTGATTGAATGTTGAATTATAGAATGTAGGATGTCTTCACCAATGTAATAGATTTACAGTTTCCAAATCATACATCATGAATGTATACATATGCTTGATATGCTTGAATGGAGAAGGAAAGGAATGAAGAATGGATATGGATCCTCTTGCTCAATTGGGAATTCCTTCACTACTCTATCATGAGAGAGATATTCACACAATAGTCTTCAAATCATGGAGCCAAATCCTTGCTTGCTTGAAATCACCTTGGGCTTGAATGCTTGTATTTAGATAGCATAGATGTGAAATGTATAAAAGAGATAGTAGATGGAAAAATGAAGGGAAGAGGCCTTTTTTATAGAGATTTTGGGGTTCAATTTTATGGAGACCGACCTCACTGGGCATGAAAATGAAAATAATGTGCAAGGGTTTGAGGCAAAATGGAGAGAAAAGAGGGAAAATCAAGCATAAATGCATCCAAAATTAAGGAGACCATTAAAATAGGGCCCATATAGGTTCTAGAGCTTCCAAAATAATGGGTGGTAAATTTTTAGACCTATACATTTAGCCCCCACTTTAGTGGGAGTATGAGGCAAGGTCATGGTCGTGATAAAGTACATCAAATGCATAAGATGATCTCAGCAAAGTTAAGGAGACAAGGAAACATGAAGGCCCCAAGTGACTTAAGTCCTCATCAAATCCAAAACAAAGATAAGAGAGACATCGCTGAGAGAGAGAGAGAGAGAGAGAGAGAGAGAGAGAGAGAGAGAGAGAGAGAGAGAGAGAGAGAGAGAGAGAG